>WNYA01000185.1:163131-237930 GCA_019512145.1 Engystomops pustulosus | reverse complement strand
TATAATGTACTATAGATTCCAGTAAGAGCCTCGCACTGTAGTATTATAATATATAATGTACTATAGATTCTAGTAAGAGCCTCGCACTGTAGTATTATAATATATAATGTACTATAGATTCCAGTAAGACCCTCGCACTGTAGTATTATAATATATAATGTACTATAGATTCCAGTAAGACCCTCGCACTGTAGTATTATAATATATAATGTGCCGGGAGCGGTCGTCTCGCAATGTAATGAGGCGGAGGGGCAGGAAGACGAGAGGAACAGTACAGAATAGTCATAGTGCAGACTAGTGGTGGAAGAGAATAGCACGTAGCATCAGAGACCTGGGGGACAGCATATGTAATACTGCACAGCATAACGTATACGATTATATAATACTGCATAGTATGGTATATATGGTGTATATAATACTGCACAGTGTGGTATATATGGTGTATATAATACTGCATAGTGACTAAACATGATCTCATTCAGTCAGAGCTCACAACCTAGTTCCCTGGCCCTATACCTCGCTTGCATTTGAGAAGGATCCACATTGCATCCCATACGTAGGCAAAGGTGCTGTGCATTAGTACAATTTTACAGTATATCCTTCGTCGTCACTATTACTGTTTCTGTCATACTTTTTTTTAAATTGATACTTGGTATATGATGTACCACACATATTTCTGACCCGCTACACGCCCCCCCATGCTTGGGGGGGGCGAGTTTAGTTGCGTGATCCATGATCACAGTCCGCGACCTTTTGTTACAATTATGTCCAGTTTTAGAGCACTGATGTGTTTAGCTTGAGGAAGGCTCAAGCGATCCGAACGTCGCTTTTAGTAATGAAATAAACGACCCTCATCTCTGCAATGATACTACGTGACGTGCTAGCTGTTTGTGCATTCATTAATTATCCTATTTCTGAGGATGGCTTCCCTCTCCTCCTGTCCAATGCCAGGTGCCGGATTAGCATAGCAACCCATGACCTTGGGCTGAGGCCTGTGTCTGTCCTGATGCCTTCACCTTCCGCTATCTTTTCTGCGGACATCGCTGTTTTGGCCTTCACGCAACACAGGTCTGGTTCCACGGTTCATAAATCGGATAACTACCTATGCACAAAGCTGGCACCTTCGTGTTTGCATGTAGTGTTGGCATTACTCGACTAGAGTTGTATGGCGGAGAGAATTCTCAAGACCTGAGGGCGATCTCTTGCATTTCGTAACCTGGCTTATTCTCACCCTCTGGCAACTAGCTCTGAGATCTGGAAAAGATAGTATCAAGAACAACAGAGTTCAAAAGAGGTTAGTGACACTTGTTGCATGCGACTCACAGGCCTCTGTGAATCCTCATCGAGCGATTATTACATAAGGCTCATATGATTCCTCTTCCCAAGGGACAGGATGCTGTTCCATAAACTAACCTGTCCCATGCCTCATTACGACTTATCTTTAGCACAAGACTTGTGATTTTGCCCCTAAATCTGTCACAAATTTCCAATCAGTCATCGCTATGCGACGGTCTTAGTGTTACTACAGCCATATAGCAACCCTTAGGGTCGAGAAAGCTTGTTAGCGACTTCTAAAAATTGAATGATCTCATCATAGGACTACCTCCTAATCAATTACAGAATTCTCATTAACAGCAGGACCGGTAATTCCAACCAAGTTTATGACCGCGTGGTCCCTGGCTAGGTTACTGACACAGTAAAGGTAGGAACAAGATGTGTGGTATGGGTGGGAGGGAACAGAAATACTGGCCTGAGCAGACACAGATGATTACAAAAGTGTACCCATCATATATCATTGGTCATAGGAGCCCAAGAGTTACATCAATCACAGGATATTGCCAATCAATGGAGCGAAGAACGTCCAACAGAAAGGGTCGTTCTCCGAACGACCCATCCCCCACATTTGTTCATTTAAAAAAAAGCTAACATCAGAGGCGAGTACTTCTCTTTTAAGAGGACACCGCCTCCTTTTCGAACATGACGTGCACCAAAGATGCGCAAGACTATGGTAGCGAATCAATGGTAGGAGTGGCGACAACGACACACGCGAATCACGAAATAACAAGCCTCCACAACCACCCAATGACTCTGGGACTAATATACCCATATATTGTCCCTAGTACAACGGATTAGCGGCCCCCACCTTGTGGTAATATACCAACGAATCACTACTAAAACTCTTAGCAATAGTGACCAATAATTTCAGTGTGTCACAATACAGACTTTCACTAAATCTAGATATGAATTCGCAGTAAACTTGATTGTCTTCCAATTAGGAAGTGGAGAGTCTACAGTCACGTTTAAACTAAATTAACGTGCTATACCTTAGATCATGAAACGTATTTCAACCAATCTAGATTTGCATATTGCTACAGCTACCCATCATGGCATATAGTTGACCTAATGTGCTACAAGTGTGTGGGCTCTTTAACGAAAAAGACAGCCTTTATGTCTCCTGCGGTGGTAAGGCCCCCACACATCCTAGCATTTACTCACACAGTCTAGTGAAAATGTTACTTTGAAAGAACTGTTAGTTAGCGACATATTCGCTGACTAATACCATTAAAACTGAGCTAACCTCAGCTACTCCGGGCGTAAAGAGTGTTTGCTGCATTGGATGAGCGGCCGCATGACGGTCGACATATACCATCATGCCCTGCCGATGTGCGGGGTCGGACGTCGATCATGGCTAGACACAGCATACATCCTATAGCAGAACAATTACGGGTAGACACATTTGTGTCCGATAGGACATAATACTTATCAAAAAAGTTGCATGGGCTTAGTATCCCAAAGTTGTGCTTACTATGAAGCAAAAAGAAACAGCAAATGATTTGTGTACGCCTATGGCATTAAGAGCTTAAACAGCTGTTATTGAGACGAGCTTTATGTAAAATCTGATAAGTGGATTACGAACTCCTACGGCGCCCACCCTCCCTGTGTTTTATCGTCGTTAATAGCCAAGAAATCCATTAAAGTTGGTCCTCCCCTCCAGGCAGACCGATTGTCCTTCAGGCCACATTGCGTCGATTTTCTCGTGGTATCAGATGCCTGCTTACTCGTTCTCTACTGATAGCACATTTTGAGGACGAAAATCTGTCCTAGTTAGAAAATGGATAAATCTTACTATCTTACGAGGCGACCCATCAGATTCTATACAACGAACTCTACATGCTGTTACCTCTTTGGTCATTAACAGGATAATAGTCCTTCCTTGTCCTCTTATCCCAGACGTTGCTTCTGCATTGGAGTGAAGGTACTGTCGACTCAGACCAGGTGACGGGATGGTGCTATACTGCAGTACTAAAGTGTGCTCAATACTACATCGAATGTTAGCATCTGGACATACGAGGAACTGGCATTATAATATACATTAGGGCTGGTAATTTATCTTACGTGTATCTCAAACTGCCAGTGTTCTAGATGGCTCCACGAATTGTGTTGTGTCTTGGCCGAACAGTAGGAGTGGGCCCTGTGGTGGAGGGCCAATACTGGCCCTCTAGCCATATGTCGTCACATATGCCTCCTCATGCACACAAGGCTACTTGTGGATGGGGGGGCGTCGAAATCTGTCGCTCTCCCCTACTCTTTTGAGCAGTTTGCGCTTTTGATTGTTGGCAGGTGAGTAGCATGAGACGTTCTCTCTCCCTATGGCACCAGGTCCCCGGGCGCACACACGTGGAAACTCCTGCAACCAACTTTTCATGATGCTTTGTTCTTACCCACTAGAACGATACTAGAACTACTATACTAAATGGTACACGGTTAAGATCGATCCCTCGATAGACCAAGGTGTTATGAACGAGAGTTTGTATAAGGTTCGTGTTATTATCTGAGTCTAGTGCGCCCCAAACATAGTATGAAACCAACGACTTATGACACTTCGACACTCGTAATACTCATGCCGCACGCTTGATGCTAGTGATTTACTGTTGTGTGTACAGCGTATGAGACGTAAACTATCACCAGGGTGGGAACTGCGAACCAAGCACCTATGGATGATGAAAAACTCTCCTAGCCCTATAGTGGCGAGGCAGTGGGTGCTGACGGGTCTTCCTAAGCAGAATCACCCGCACTTGCCGAACTAGAGCGGATGACCAGCATACACATGCTTCCCTCAGACATACTAGATTGGCTACTACCTTAACATCCTGATTAATAGGTGATCAACGATCGTATACCTCCCACACCCTATCGAGCCGTTTACCGTCTACACTCATCTTCTATACTTATCCAACTGCCCCCGAAACAATTACCTCGGGCTCGAACAAAATTACCCAATTAATGGATAGATGCCAACCAATCGCTGGTGAGCAACTCAGATCCAATTTTGTATTAATTCAGTCACGTATAATGTTGCCGCTATGAGTACACGTTGACATACCCTGCCTCTGGGCCCGCTCATGTGGCAAAACAAATTAGCTGGTGTGTCGTAAACATTTGGCCTAATTTAACTGGTTGAGTAAACTGTATTCATATTCCATGGTCACAGAATTTGAAGAAAACCCCCCTCTTTCTCGTTATCGCTAGGTCTCCAAGGAGCGTAATTAGGCAGTATAGACTCTAGTGAGGTCTGATCGTGGCTTCACTTCAAGGAAGGAAAAGACAAGCGGAGCATTTAACGTGGAGCTATACGTGACCTTAGAATGTAAGTTACCCCATTGCGCATGTATACTTCATCAATTGATACTCCTATGCGACAACAATGGGTCCAACTCTTCACACACATACTGGCGACGGTAATGATAATATTATAAACACAAGCATTCCCCGCTGACCATGTGCTGATAGATTTATCTTATAGTTATACACATTTACCTGACCCAATATTTTTTTTTTGGTACTGGTGCTAATATCGTAGGCTACGAACATCTACTAAACCGCTAGACATTCGTAAATACCGTCTTCAACCAATCACCGTTATAATCTGATCTCAAGACTGTATCAGGACGCCAAATAATTTGCACGGCTCTCGCTAAAGTTCATCTATACTCTGCAGCGGAGAATCATCCCTTCTATCCGAAAACAGTGTGGCGTTCCTTAATAAACTTGATTGCACTCACAATCCCTTCCCGACTGATACGCTCTGGGGGGCGACTCAGGAACCCATTGTCTATCATTAAATCTAGTAAAAGAGAGTTGCATGGATTCATTGCTAAGCTAAACCCCACTTCCTCAACCATAGTGGTATTCGATATGTGGACTACAACATTAAATGCGTATAGCGGAGTGGCACTAGGCTCTCTGCTAGTATCGCTGAATCGGCATTCCTAGTTTTAGTAACCCTCAAAATTCCAGCTGAGGGATCGTCTAGATTGTATGATTGGTTGATCTCTCAAACTACTTGTACACTATGTACAATCATATTCTGTCTTTTCTCGACTTATGAACTCCATAAAGAACCTAAGTGGCCTTTACCTCAGTATACCCAACCTCCGCATGTGTCCAGCGTCCATTCATTCCACGCCATTCGAAACAACTTCTCTTCCTCTGCATCAATTGTGTCGTGCAACCACGGCTCCAAATCACACCAGTTATTGCAGCCTATTAACGACTGACGTGAATCCATCAGAGCTGCACAGCACGCGCTGAAATGTATCGCTTCCTACGAACGTCTACGCAACTTAGCCTATATAGCTCATCCACAATGCTCCTAAAGCTGGAACACATACTTGGTGCCACACCATACCACTGTCGTATCTTTACACCTATATATTGTGGTTTTAATATTTTTGCCCATTAATTAGCTAACTCCTACGATATAGGGTGCATCGTGTAGCGAGATGCGGTGTGCCTAATGCTATTTTGCCCTATAAACTCTAGTGCTGCTCCAGTCCTGCGGCACTGGGGGGGGGGAACTGCCTTTAATCTACCCTCAAAATTCCAGCTGAGTATGCAGATTGATATGATTGGTGGATATTAAATATGTATACTAATGAAAATATTATCTGTCTTTCTAGACTATGAATCCATAAAGAACTTAAGCCTTTCTAGGATAACCTCCGCATGTTCCATCCTTCTTCCACGCCATTCGAAAAACTTCTCTTCTTGCATCAATTTTGTGCACGCTCCAATACACCACTATTGCAGCCTGTTACGATGACATCCAGGAGCCACAGCACGCGCTGAATGGATGCGCATCACGAACGTCTACCGCAACGAGGACTATATAGCTCATCACAAGTGGTCATAAAGTTGGAGTCACATACTATGTGGCAACCCAGACCACTGTAGTATTTAATATATATTTTTTTTGCCTTATTAGCTAATCCTCGATATATTGGTGACATCGTGTAGTCGGAGATGCTGTGTGCCAATGTATTTTGCCCTATAAACTCTATGCTTGCAATTTTGGATAATTATACTTACCGTATACCAGTCATGACAACGGCACCTAGCCGCTAGTTGGCTGTGTACATGTCTCCAAGGTAACGGGGAGGCACTTCCGGTATTCTTGGCGCATGCGCAGTCGGATAATTTCGGCTTGCGCTCCAAGGATGCGTTCCAGCTAGATGCTGGGGAGCGTGCACATGGTGCGTATAATCGGGGTGTGGATTTGAGGTATGTGAACAGGCGAAAGCATGTCCTAACACCTAAACAGGTGTTTTTTTAAATGTTTGTTCAATATTCCTACACTATAGCACTTTATCACTATGAGTGTCATACTAATGCTTACGTAGCAGAAGTCTTCTTACACCTGGCTGTGTAGTTGGACCTCCCCATTCGAGCAAGCAGCCTGGCGTGTAGTCTGGACTCCCATATTAGAGCAGCTGGGTTATGTGTAGTAGCTGGACCTCCCCCTCTTAGAGAAGCCTGGCTGTGTAGTCTGGACTTCCCCTATTAGAGCAGCCTGGCTGTGGTCTGGACCTCCCCCCTATAGAGCGCCGGGCTGTGAGTCTGGACCTCCCCCTATTAGAGCGCCTGGCTTGGGTGTAGTATGGACTTCCCCCTATTAGAGCAAGCCTGGCTGGTGGTCTGGAACCTCCCCTATTAGAGAAGCCGGATGTGTAGTCGGATTCTCCCTCTATTAGAGAGCCGGGCTGTTTGTAGTCGGGACCTCCCGTATTAGAGAGCCTGGCTGTGTGGTCTGGATCTCCCTCTATTAGAGCAGCTGGCTGTGTAGTCTGGAACTCACCCTGTTAGAGCAGCATGGCTGTGTAGTCTGGACCTCCCCTTATTAGGCAGCTGGCTGTGGTGTCTGACTCCCCCTATTAGAGCAGCCGGTGTGTAGTCTGGACCTCCCCCTATACGAGCAGCCATGCTGGTTAGTCTGGGACCTCCCCTATTAGGAGCAGGCTGGCTGTTTGTAAGTAGACCCGCCCCCTATTAGAGCAGCCTGGTGTGTCGCTACTATTTTAAATACGCCTTTATAGAACCCACAAGGGAGATTATTTTGTAAAAAGTGTCCAGTGTTCATAGTGTTACAGTTACACATAACAGACTTAGCTACTTAAGAAAAAATATCGTCCAAAAAAATTGAGGCAGCATCTCAAGTTCAAGTGAAAAAAGTTCCAAAACTGGTGAATTTGGTGTGTTACCACCTTTCAAGGTTTTTGAATAAACCCCTTCCTTTTTTTCACTTGAACTTGGAATGATGCCTCATTTTTTGGAAACATATACGGGACCCTTGGTCTTTGCACCCCCTCTGTATGGTATTTGAAGAGCTCGCTGGGGCTAGTGAGAGAGGCCCTGTCAGTCACTGGCCTATATGGATGGTACCCACTAGAACGTTCCTGGTGTGATGGTGGGCGGCGGGCAGCAGTTTGGATTGATCCATTGGCAATCTGGAGGAACCAATGAGCTCGTAGGTTCCTGGGTAGGCCCGATTTTGTGTTGTCCCGGAGTTACGCAGGGGCTGCAGCTGCACCCAACTGATCGCCAGCGCGATTCGCATGCTGGCGGGGGATCCACAATGCTCCGAGAGGGCAATCTGCAAATTGAAGCGCGGGGCATGGGGAGTATTGGATGGTGCAGCAAGACATGACCCGCTGCTTACTTGCAGTCGGCTTGTGTCTGGGCGGTGGGTGTGTGAGTGGTGGTGGGGAAGATGAGGTGCCCTGATGCCCCTTCCTCTTGACGGTCTGCTTGAGATGTTGCACCTGGGAGGGTCAGCGGTTTGGGATGTCCCGGAATTAAGGCACCCTTGCTGGGTCGGACACGGCGCCATGGCATTCTCTGATGCGTTTTATGGACATAATCCATGTTATCTGGCTTGTCGATGTAGCTGCTGACGGCAGGCTGCTGTGGGGGCAGTGCATCCAAGAAGGGATAGGGAGAGGAAGGCGGAGTAATAGGGGAAAAAACAAGGGGAAAAGGGACAAAACATGCCAGAGCAGAGGTGCTGAGGCCCCTACCACAGCACAGCACCTGTATCCTGGCTTCACAAGTTATTCTTAACAGGAAGATTTAAAAGTGAACCCTCTGTATAAATGTGCATTACATCACCAGCAAGTACGTATTCATTGTAATCTGAATATATCAACCCTACATGATCTGTTTTATCCATTGCCCACATCACCCGTGGTTCCCCCGGGCACACCTGCATTTGGGCACATGGCGCCATCTTACCCTCTACTGATACTCACAATTTGATTAGAATGTTTGGAGCATGTATCAGTTTCATGTGCACATTAAATATTTAAGTGTGTGTATATGTAGAAAAATGTACCAGCCGTATCTAATATGGGGCACATTTACTAAGGGACGTGAGCCAGTTTTCTGGGGTTTTTTCTACCCTTTTAGTGGAAACTGCTTGCACAGGTAGTGTGGCGCAGCTGCATAGGCATATTGCAACACAAGTAGGGGGGGGTTCGGTGCAGTTTCATAGAAACCTGGCAAAGTCCGACAGAATTCGGCGAACGGAGCTTAGTGAATGTGCCCCAATGGTACATACAATTAGTTCTCTTACTAGTAAGCACTAAGATGTATGCACCTGGAATACACCTTTAAGTCCAGCTATATGGGAGGTTATCTGCCAGTATTCTCTGGTCAGTCCTTTATTGTAAGACCTCGTTGAAACATTTCTGGATTCTGTGTCAGCATAGTAATCTTGCAGTTCTAGTCAAATAATGACAGGATTTGCTAGACCATTATGTTATGCATCAAACGTCATTTTTAAAGTAGAATGAGGAGTAAAAGTTGCCCCAAAACTATCTTGCACAGACAGAAGATACCCAGGTTATATCAGATGCTCCATATACATATATAGAGGGAGATGTATAAGTTTTAAACGACTGTACAATATCATATATACAGGAGATCCTCCAAGTTATACCAGAATTGTTTACATATTCATTATAGACAGGAGATGCCCGGTTATACCGGCTGTACATATATCATTATATACAGGAGATCCCCCAGGTTATACGGGCTGTACATATATCATATATACGGAGATACCCAGGTTACATTCCGGCTGTAAATATATCACTAGTACAGGAGATTCCCCAGGTTATACCGGCTGTACATATATCTCACTATATACAGGAGTCCAGGTACACCGGCCTGTACATATATTTCATTTATATACAGAGATCCCAGGTTATATACGGTTGTACATATATCATTATATACAGGAGATCCCCAGGTTGTACCGGCTGTACATATTATCATATAACAGGAGAATCCCAAGGTTATTACCGGTGTTCCCTGAACATATATCCAGTATATACAGGAGATCCCAGGTTCTACCGGATGTACTATACATTTAGACGGGGGTGGGGGATCCCCAAGTATACCGGTGTACATATCTCATTATATAAAGGGAGTACCATGTTATACCAGCGTACATATATCATTAATACGGGAGACCCCCGGTTTACCCCCGGCTGTACACTATATCATTATATACAGGAGATCCCCAGGTATATACCGGCGTTAACATATCATTATACAGGAGATCTCCCAGGTTAATACTGGCTGTCAATATATCACTATATACAGGAGATTCCCAGGTTATACCAGCTTGTACATACATTCAATTATAACAGGAGATGCCCAGTTATAACGGCTGGACAAGATCATTAGATACAGGAGATGCCAGGTTATACCGGCTGTCCTATATCAGTAGCATAAGGGATCCCCAGGTTATACGGCTGTACATATATCATTATATAAGGAGATCCCAGGTTATACGCTGTACAATTATTATTTATACAGGATCCCCAGGTTGATACCGGCTGTACATATATAATTAATACAGGGATCCAAGGTCTTATACGGGCCAGTACATTATATCTTATATACAGGGGGATTCCCAGGTGATACCGGTGAACGATCATTATAACAGGAAGATCCCCAGGTTATACCGGCTTGTACAAAGATCATTTATATACAGGAGATCCCCAGGTTTTATACCAGCTGTACATTCTATTCATATACAGGGAGCCCCAGGTTATCCAGCTGTACATAGATCCTTATATACAGGAAGATCCCCGGTTATACCGGCTGTACATATGCATTATATACCGGAGATCCCCAGGTTATACCAGTGTACATAGATATATAACAGGAGATCCCCAGGTTACAGGACTGTACATAGATCATTATATACAGGGATCCCCAGGGTTTATACCGGTGTACATATATCATTATACAGGAGATCCCCAGGTTATACCAGTGTACAATATAATTATATAAAGGAGATCACCAGGTTAACCGGCTGTACAGATATTCATTATATTACAGGAGATCCCCAGGTTTTTATACGGTGGATAATATATCAGTATATACAGGAGATCCCCAGGTTATACGGCTGTACATATATCATTAATACAGGAGATCACAAGGTTATACGGCTGTACATATTATCATTATATACAGGGGATCCCCAAGTTATAAAGGCCTGTACATATATCAATTATATACAGGAGAGCCCAGGTTATACCAGGCTGTACATATATCATTATATACAGGAGATCCCAGGTCTACCGCGGTAATATACATTATCTACAGGAGGAATCCCAGGTTATATGGCTGTACATATATCATTATATAAGGGATCCCCAGGTTAGTATTTACCGGCTGTACATATTATTTATACAGGAGATCTCCAGGTTATACGGCTGTAATATATCATTCTATAAAGGAAGATGCCCCAGGTTATATACCAGCCTGAAATATATCTTATATACGGGGACTCCCCAGGTTTTACGGACTGTACTATATTCATATATACAGGAGACCCCAAGTTATACCCTCTCAATATTACACATATACAATAGATACAAATGACCCTCAGAGCAGGTTCATAATTAATCCTCATTCATAGTTGGGCTGTGAAGTTCTATGTGGAGTATGTTGTGTTCTCAGCCCCTTCGCTCAAAGAGTTTTCTGTGTGCCCCTAATTCAGAGCGCCCCTTGGGGATCTGCTTACGTGCCTGGATTGATTTCAGTCTCTAAATAAATATACATCAATTGAAAGTGAAGATTAACAAACTTTAGCAGAATCTTGTGGACTGTAACCACCAGATGAATGCTGGGGCTTTTCTAAGAATAACATGGCTGCTCCCGGCTGTAATAGCGAGGCACACGAATAGTTGTAACAGAGGTTGCCGAGGTAACGGCCGTCTATTTGCGCCAGCCGCAAGCTCTGTTGACAAAAACAATAAGCAATAATTAGCCTCTAGTCCTAGGGATATGGAATTGTTCGAAGTGAGAAAACGTTTTCTAAAAAAATAAAGGGGTGATTCGGACTCATCATAATTATTCATACAATGGTTATTACAAATGATAAGCTAATATGAAAAATAGTTGTTATTAAAAAATTTGCCCTAGAGAAACATGCGATGTGGAATACAGTGTAATGCAAAGTTAAATGCTACATGCCCGTATCAGTGAGCTCCCGGCAGCTCAAAGACCTGCCGTGATGTAGAAGCAAGTGACAATCACCATGCTTTCAGGTATGCATTGCATACAAGGAATGTATGTAGCAGGGTCTTTGTGTTTGAAAGTTTGGATCAATAGAATTTATTTTTAAATGTTCGAAGGCAAATAAAGACAGAGCTCAGATCCCCATCTGCTCGAATGAAGGATCAGACCGCACAAACAAACAGAGTGCCCCAATAATAGGGAGTTCAACCTATATGTTGGAACCATGTTGCGATTTGTAGTGTGGAACAGGAGTTAGGTCCAGTTCCGCGAGCAGCTCTGTCATCACCTTGCTCAGGTTCTACACCACCTCCATTACAGAATCCCAGTCAAAAAGAGACTTTAGCAGCTCACCAATACCTCTGGAAACAGCCACTTTTGGGTTAGTGGAAGCTCAGGAAAGGGTCAAGTTTTTTTATTGTGTGTGGAACCAAGCAGACAAGGATGTTTTATTCAAGTTTGGAATAACTGTTAAAGAGAGCATTGTACCTCTCATTATGTAATTAATTAAGAATGAATGTATTTATTCATTATTATTATGTATATAACCATTAAGTATGAGTCAATTGAGATGTGATTGGTTTTTTTCTGCATCTCCTGGTCCTTATATCATGGGCAGGCTTTCTTAGCCAATGGTATACTTACAAAGCCTTAACTTAAAAGCACATCACTCTTGGGTGTGCTATCCAGTCGACATGGCCGGTTATCCCTTCCACCACAACCCCCAGCAGGTGTCGTGGTTACCTCATCTCAGAATTACCCCACAAGGGGTGGGTCTGACAAGGAATAAGTGCCAGTCTCCAAAGGAGCAGGGTGAGCAAATTGGTGCGTCTCGAAGAGTACATGGGGGAACATTTACTTACCGGTCCAGTCGGATTCAGCGGCAGGTTCTCCGAACGCGCTGATTCGGTCGGGCCGGTTTCATTAAGGAGGTTAGTGCGCCCGATGTTTCAACTTGTGGTTGTCGCGTGCTGCGATGAAGTCCGCTGGAGTTCATAGTCATATACTGGGTGCAGGTAAGGGCGGTCACAGCGACACATTTTTTTTAAAAAATTCTGCGGTTTTTTTTTCAACATCCGTCGGGTTTGCGATGGGCCACACCCCGATTTCATGGCGCCATGCATGCCGGAGCTGAATGCACCACAATACCGATCACGTGCGCCAAACCCGGGTCATTCGGGTAACCCCGACAGAAAAAAATGCGATGCGGCGCCTAGTAAATGACCCCCCAAGTCGGTTGGTCTTCAGTTAGAAAGATGTTGTCTCTAAGGAAGTAGGTGTACATTCATGAGATTGCTGTAGCTCAATTTTGTTTTTGACACTACAACTGAGTTGGCGAAGAAACTTTTGGAACAAAAGAAGAAGAATTGACTTTTGCCTACATACAATATGATGTTACCCCCATGGAGCAAGTGAGGCGATTTGTGTTTTGGAATACACCACCATTGCCCTTGGAGATCTCAATCTGCCATGACACCATGCGCTGCTCGTTCTGTTGTAAAAAACTACGAATTATAGAAACATCTGCAGCACTTCATCCAGGAACAATCACGTGCTGGACAAATCATATCTTATCCACTCCCCCACCTGCGGACTCAATACAGGTATTGTTCATGGGATACAGTCACATGAATCATGTTATGGAGACAAGGACTCGTAAAAAATAAGGGGAAAAAATAGGAATACTGTCATCACAGGATGCGGAGGAAATTCAGTTATTTGGCATCTATGGAGCAGCCGGACTATTGGTTCCATGGCTGAAAGTACGAGATCCGCCTCAGCCGGGCCCGGACAGACAGACGCTGTGAGACAGAGGCGTTGAGGAGCGGGCAGGTAACAGTCCAGGGGGCGGAGGCTGGAACACGGGCGCACATGTGCTTGCATCATCCCAGACACAAAATCAATATCTGGTGAACGATCAAATAAATCAGGTGACGGCAGCAGACCCACCAGCTTCGCACAATAGTGTGATTTGTCAATGGGACCCGGGCGCCACCGCGGCCCGGCTCAGATACTCATATACCTGCCCACAAAAATTAATTCATGTTGTGGAATATTGGACAAAAGAGGAGAAAATAAATATCGAATATGTAACTATGGTGGATGGCGCGATGGAGTGGCGGATTGAGGTAGTATATAGATAATAGATAGATATGAGATGATAATGATAGTATTTTCTCATGACGTTATATATATTATTAATCCAATTAATGTCTCTTTTTTTTGCGGATGAATCATTGGGTTGTATCCTTTGCAGTTTTTCAGTCTCCTCTCATTCATTCCGGCAAATTGTGAGGAAATTACGAAGAAGGAACAAGAGAAGGTTTGGTTCCAAACAGAAACTGGAGCGACGTCCCTCAGCGGGGGCCGTGTGGTGGGTAGCAAGGTATTTAAACCTGGAGCTCGAGTTGTTGAGTTCGGGTTTAATCCAACCCAAAGAAACAAACATTACCTAATTACTCCTTCGATGCGGGAGAGGGATGATGCGCTGTTATGTTCAATTGTTGAATGAGCGGACTTTAAGCTTTAACCTCTAGCAGATGGTTTCTGGAACGCAAGACGCAGCAGCGCCGTCATGTTTACGAGACTTATAGGTAGGACGCAGCAGGGAATAGACCCCCTCGCACTGCCCCGAAGCTTTAATGATGTTTTGTAGAAATTTTAGGTCAGGACTGTGAGGAGAGACCAAAAGCTTGTTTTGGTTAGAAGGAAGGAGATGGATGGTTCTGGAAGCAGAAAAACGAATGGAAGGAATTTACTGACTCTGGCCTTGTTTTCCCAAAAGAACTTGACAAATGGAAACCTCCGGTAAGATGGGTATGACAGAGGACGAATGCGGGGCTTCAACCTCATACATAGGTGACGAGCCCATATATTATAGCATGGCAACTGTCTTAAGGGGTTGTCCCATTGATTGGTTTTCCCTATTCTCATGATCGGGAAAAATTATGTAGTGGTCTAGGGGGTGCCGATGCTGAAGATGAGAACAGGGGTCCCCAAGCCAGGAGGTATGTGCTCTCAACCAGGGGAACAGCTCTCGCTGATCATGGTGGTAAAGGGGTTGGACTAATCCCAATATTTAAGATGACCTCTTTAATTCAGGTAAAGGCGAATCCAGCCAACGAGCTAAATATAGAGGTGATCGATCCATATTTATCAGTGGAAGTGGGAAAGTTGAAACAGGTAATCCAGTGCTTGTTGAATATATGAAGGGCTTCCCTTCTTTTCTAAACCATGCCCCCCTTTAAGGTACAAAACACCTCCCTCTTTGAAATGTGACACCCCACCTATATGTGATGATCCATATTGCTGTATGGCTAATCCTTAATTATAGAACTGCCAGATTTATATTTTGCTCAGCATACCAAATTTAGGGAGCCCCCTTAAGTCACCCCCAATTGTGCTCAATTTTGCACAAACTCCAGCGCGTCAACTCCAGTGGGTTTTCCTTCAGAAATTACGATGGTCAAAAGTCCAAAACTAAAAGTTAGGCTTCAGTTATTAAAATATTAAAATACAAAAGAAAACAATTTGTCCTTGTCCTCAACGTGACCAATATCAGAGCCCAGTGTATTATTTTATACAAGGACAGTTCTAAGAAATGAAAGCTGGGTCTGTGAATGGTTGCCATGGACACGCGGTCCTAGTTTCTCTGTCACGACAAAAACTTCAATTTTTTACATTTCTGGATATGTTCCAAAACTTCTATGCACATCTGGAGAAATGGAAAGTGGCATTTGTCACTCAGAAAAGGATGGGGTTGTTGCAAAAATTGGTAGTTCTAGTGGGAGTGGGAACTAATAAGTCAATGACACACCATATTTGGACACCAAAGGGTTGATAGGAGTCACTTTTGTTTTTTTGTGCAATTTAAGATACATAAAGCGTCATGTGCTTGGATAAAGGGGACTGTTGTCAGGTCTAAAGGGGCGGCACTTAGTTAGCAGGTCTTACAGATGCAATGCAGACATTGGGACCAATGACAATTCCAAAATTCATTCAGCATTATGTTTTGGCTTATATATTACAATTCTTGCTCTCTCAGTCGGTAGTCACAGTTGCTCACGCGCCATTGTATGTTATGTTGTAAATATGTGCACCAAAAAAAGCTAAATGACACATTGCAGCTCTTGCTTACATATGGACATAGACGGCCAGTATGAGGCCTACTTGTCGGCCTGTTCACGTAGTAACGTGGGGTAGGTGAGTGTTAAGATGCGCATATGCAGGGAGCCCGCGAGCGATTCGTTAAAACGGCGGGCCTCTTGTCCATAATTCCATGGGGGAAAGCCCCAGCGAGTCATTTTGATAGGAGAAGATACAAGACCTATATTATCCCCAAAACTCAATGGGACCCTTTACGTTGGGTTATAGAGCGTAGTCACTGGATCCTGCATTACACTGCAGCAGAGGGGACCCCCACGTGCACACAGACGCAAGCTCACTCCAGAGCATGACAAACCAGTGTAACTGCCCTTCTTAACAGTACACGCAAGGGACCCCTTACCATGCTGACCCACAATCACCGGGAGGGTCCAGGACGATGCCCACACAAAGTGAATGAACTGGAAATCACATGGTGCTGTGTCAAACTTTTCTGATAAATTCTTTAAAATTTGGGGGGCAAAATATGGATGCACATATGGGTTGTATCAACGTTCCCAAACAGTTCTAGTCCCTGCTTCAGTGAAATTTCAATGGGGCAGTTTAACTTTCCATCATTAGAAAAGATGGGTGACAGCCAAAGATACAGCATCAGGGCGATGTACATTAAGTCTGCAATTTGCGTTCATTTTTTTTTACTATTAGCTATTGTTGCTCTTTGATAAACTTGGGCATGATTTTATAGAGTGATTGTGCTCTGTTTTTCGAAATTAAAAAATTTTGGCGCAGCTATACAAATCAGTTGCCTTATACGGCTGCTGAGGGACTTTAATGCACTTTGATATTTTCTGTACCAGGCTACATGGCGGCACCAACAGATGTCTGCAAGTGCCTGTTTCAAAGATGAATTAGGGGGCAAATCAGGAAAAACACATTGGCGGCAGCTTATGCAGAGAACGATGAAAATGTTGCAAAAAAAATGCGCAAAACAAGAAATATCCAATAAGAAAAGAAAACCAACTATGAAAAACAGTCATCATATAACAGGACGAGATTATAGTGACTATATGACAGGATTAGATACATAGCTCTGCAGGATGATTATCGCAACAAAACGCATTAGATTACCAGCTGGCTTTATCAACAGTGGCAGCACCACATTAGGGGCCAGAATTATACTTAGTCTGATGCAGGTTGTATTTTGTGACTTTGTATTTTAGAGTATTGGAGACGTATCTTGCGAAAGTTTTGCAACTCTTTAAGCGTGCGCTGGGATTGCCGTTTTTTGTAGACAGTAATTTGGTTGGCACCATAAATTTGCGCAGCATGTAAGGGCGCAAATAATGTGTGCAAAAAACTCCAGTTTACAGGTGTAGGAAAAGCTAAGGTATGAGCAAAAAATTGCCAAAAAAAATCTAAAAAAAACCAATTGCAGTTGAACAAGGAGATAAGGGACAGACCAAAGGGCGGACAAAAAAAGAATCAAGAAAATGTGCGCACAAACAAGGAACAAAAGGAATGGGATAAGATGCTTAGTTACTAACCATAACCGAGTATAAGACGAGTTTTTCAGCACAAAACAAATGTGCCTGAAAAACCCAAACTCGGTATAACTCGAAGTCAAAAAGAAGCAGAAAAAAAAAAGGAAAAAAAACAATCAAAAAAACGCACCTTCTGCGGCCCCTTTGGGTTCTCTAGTGCGATCCGTAGGTTCGCGGTCGCGGCCGGTCTGTCGCTGTTTGTCCACAATCTGAAATAGCCGCCGCTCTGGCATAAATATTGTGTGAGCGGCAGCGGTGATGTACAGCACTGTGCGGATGCGCGGACTGCGCTGAAACAAAACAAATTAATAATAATCAAAACTCACCTTTCCTCGCGGCACCCTGGTCTTCTGTGTGATCCCACGTCAGCGGAAGGTCTGTGCGATTGTCACAGGACACTGACATCAGCGCCGACGCTGCAATAGTTATTGGGTGTGCCGGCAGGGCAAACACTGTGATGTCGCGGAGCGGTGACGTCAGCGCTGTGCGCGCCACGGTACCTGCCGCGACCGCGGGGGGGAGTACACAGAAGAACACGGAGGGGGCCGCCGGAAAGGTGAGTTTGATTCATTTTTTGTCTTTTAATTCAACGGGGCAGGGGTCGCCGGTGGTTAGTAAGGGCACAGGGGATGGCAGCCTATGACGGGCACAGGGGCTGGCGAAGGATTGACGCGGCTAACAGGGGCGCCAGCGATGACGGGGAGGTAGCAGCGCTATTGCTGGGGCACAGGGGTGGCAGGCTATTGGACATGGGGCACGGGGGCTGGCAGGTGGTATACATTGGGCGACAGGGGGCGGCAGGCTGTTGTATACTGGGGGCATTGGGGCTGGCAGGCTATACTTGATGGGCACAAGGGCTGGCAGCCTGTATACTGTGGTACAGGGGCTGGACAGCTGTTACTGGGGAACAGGGGCTAGCAAGCGTATATACTGGGGAACAGGGGCTGGCTTAGCTAGTGTACGGGGAGGGGATGGAAGGGGTATAATAATTCACTGGGGGGGCAGGGGCAGGTGGCTGGCTATATAACTGGGGATGCTGGACTATATGCTATGGGGTCTGCTGGGCTATATACTACGGGGGACTGTGGCTATATAATTATGGGGGCTTGTGGCTAGATTAAGTTGGGGGAGGAGGCGAGCCATGCACTTTCCCCCTGGCTTAACTTCGGGGTCTCAATAGGTTTTTACAGTTGTGTGTGGTTAAAATAGGGGTCTCGGTAAACTACGCGGTGGCGTATACTCGAGTATATACGGTGTTTAGCAGGACAGATCACACATTATAGCTTAGACACATATGTATTTCAGCAGGACAGTATCAGATAAAGGATTGCTAACCCAGGGTGCTCATTTACTAAGGACTTGTGGCCCGTTTTTTGTCGGACTTTGCCACATTTTTCTAGTGCAAACTGCTGACAGGTATAGAACTGTCTGACCACAAATGTGTCGCACATGACCGTTTTGATGGAATAGCTGCCCTAGGACCATGCAACACAAATTATGGAGGACGATTCGGTGCTCAGTCGGACCGTGCACTGATTTAACATGAGGAAGTCCGACAGAAGTTGGGTTGCAATGGCCCAGTTAAAAGATAGACCAGAAAAAAAGGGATGTACTCGTCAGGCCATTTCGGGGGAGCGCCCAGACTTATGGAAGGGGACGGAGCCAGGAAATCATGATCCGCCACCCTGCTATACAAGGTAGCCACACTTAGTGCATTATGCAACCATTCTTAGTAAATGTGCCCCACAGTCTCTGATATAGACAACATGACACTAGAAACAAATGGACGCTCTGTCATTTACCCTACACGGAGATCTAATGATACACAGAACAACCCCAAACCGATTATCCCAAACAGAAATTATGCCCTCGCCAGGGACTGAAGACACGAATTACACCGTGCTTGCACTACATGCACCGCAGTCCAGAAGCTCTTTTGTTTTTGTCTTTTTCTGTAATTTCATCCAGAAAAAAAGAAAAGTAAAAACAGATCTGCAAGATATGCTCAGCTATGTGTTGCTTAAATGTGGGAAAAGAATTACATATATTTTAAAGTTACCTGAAACCAGTATAAAAAATATGGGGCAACATATATAGAGATTGGGAAACTGTAAGGTAAAAAGTGCTCTGCACCGGTAAATGCTGGGTGCGACCGAGAAGACGTGCACCAGGAATATGAGCCAGTACACTGCAGCCCTTACCACAGTATATAAGGTATCCAGCAAGCCCACAAGTATTAGGGAGCGGCCACTGAACTCTTTCCCTGCTAGTATATAGGTAGCCATACACAAGCAGGCCCCCTACCCCCAGTATATAGGTAGTCAGCATACTGAGCCCTTATATATTTAGAAGAACCAGCACCGCAATCCTAACCCACAGTATACAGTTATCCAGCACACGATCCCCATGTATAGTGTAATTACACAATTCAAGTCCCTCTCCCCTTCCTCACGTATTATAGGTAACCGAATACTGCAGCCCCGTACCATCAGTACATAGTAGCGCATACTGCAACTGCCCCCAGTGTATAAGTACCGTATCCCAAGCAGCTCGTTCCCCCCAAGATATAGGTAGCCCAGCAACATTGCAGTCACCCCCCCTTCAGTTTCAGTATATAGGTGCCAAGCACACTGCCACCCCGTCAGTATATAGGAGCTATAAACACCACTGACCAATTACCCCCTTCAGTATATAGGTAGCCTAAGCACGCTGCAATACCCCATTCAGTAAAACAGGAGCCAACCAAAGCACTCCCATTAAAACCTCCCGGATTCACACCAGCTCCTTCTTTCTACTGCCGTAGCACGACCCCCATCTGTGTGACTCGGCCTGCAACACACATGAGACCTCGGTGTTTGCAAAACAGGCGCTGGGGACGGAGGACGGGCGGGTGAGCAGGAGGCGGCGAGGGCAGTTGTTTTAGCAGAGCCGCCACTCATGGGAACTGGGGGCCAGGGGCTACTGGGGGTGCAGAGGTTGCGTGTCGCACCCGGGCCCCAAGAGGTTTAGGGGCCTTTACCGTATGGTGTCACTTCCATATGAGAAGGACTATTGAATAAACATACATTAATAGTGGGGGCCGGCACAAGCTTCGCACTGGGGCACCATCAGACTGTCTGGTAACCCACTGCTGGTGTATTTTCTTTCGACAAGGGATGGGTAAGGGTAGTATATAATTTTTTTCACCCTCACAGTAAGTTTTATTATAATGTCGGACAACCTCTTTAACCAGAATTCAGCGCCACAGAATTCAGCACCTAGAGGGGTGTTCCGGTGCTGATTTGTACCTTGCGGCACATATATTATAGCGACTGTACAGAATTGCGTTGCACACCAAAAAAAGATGGTGCCACATTTCACGCGATGCTGCGGGTGCGCCAGATAACTGAAGGACTGTATTCTATAAATCTGCCACACTCTGCACAGTCTGGAGGAAAATGACATTAGGACTTTTGATAAATCTACAATCTAACTAAAACATGTCTGCAAGAGCACCAGCAGTGTAGAGGAACAGCAGCCCAGTGCCTTCTGGAGGAGCTACAATCTGGAACCATTAATCCATATTTCAAGATGGTTCAAGATCAACATCTCTCCAGGGACAATACATAGCACTAGCTGCAGTCTGTATGGTCACACCTGCTAATTGTTTCCCTTTAATGGAAACAGGTTCCACAACGAGAAAATCCCTTTAAAATGTTGCAAGATTCCACACATAATGAATGGCCTTGCAAAGGCAGACACTAAAAGCCATCAGCCCCATAGTATGATGACTACCGTCCTCCCCCGCTATTCTCCCGGTGAGCCATGGTTGACTCCTCAGCCGATTCATTCATGTTCGCGGCTATCCAAGCATTTTTTTAACAGATTATAATCCAAACATTACATCCTAGAAGAAAAATCCTAGTCATTAATCACGGCTTGGTGGCCCCTCGCTGAGTGGCCCATTGTGACTGGGGGACAGTAGAAGCCTTTGCTCTATGAAAAGCCATTGGGCCGCTCACGCTGTGCTCCGGTCAGGCCAAGAGCTGCTATTTCCATAACGTGTGTATTTTTTTCGCTGGCGCTTTCCAGTCATTCGCTATGAATGGGTCAGTGTTTGCCAGAGGCCCCCATTCTGAGAAGAGCGAAGAACAAGGGGGGATTTACAGCTTTGGGAAGGGGCATGAGAATACAGAGGATATACACTTGGCTTGGCTTTTCACCATCAACTGCCATGACAACCCCGGTGACTGCAAGCATAGAGTTGTCAGACGGTCCTGGATACATTTTTGCAAGGTGTTGATACTTGTGTCGATATGATGTTGCATACACCTCCCTGTACATATGGAGACCATCAGGCACCAGTTCATAGTCCAAGGGACTTTAAGGATTGCTTTTGGGGTTTGGGAGTGAAATAGAGAAGGAGAAGAAGGCAGCAGTCTCATTGATTTCTAAGATATGAGCCTATCATGGCAGGAGACCTTTGTAAGGGATTTATGGTCCATGGGTCATCATTAGACTTCCCCAGTGATCAGCGAACCTCCTCAAAACAGGATAAGATCATAAGTCTTGGATGTTCTAGAATTAAGACAGAAGTTTGATCTCCAGGATGAGGGGCACTTCTTACATAAGAGGGTACATTACTCCTTGATTGAATATGACAGTGTATGTAGATACATAGCCACAGAAGACATGGATAATGGATAGAAAGGTACAAATGAATAGATAGAAGACAGATTAGATGCAGGGGGTGCAGAGGGTGTGGTCGCAACCGGGCCCAAGAGGCTCAGGGGGCCCATAAGTTGGCAGTGTCCCATATGAGAAGACTAGTACTATCAACCATATACAGTCGGGACCCGGGACAGAGTTTTCACTGGGGTCCATCAGCTTCAAGTTACGCTACTAATTAGACGGATAGATAGATATATGGATGGATAGATAGATAGATAGATAGATAGATAGATAGATAGATAGATATATGGATAGATAGAGGATAGATAGATAGAGTAGATAGATAGATGATGGAGAGATGGATAGATAGATGAGATAGATAGATAGAAATAGATAGATAGATAGATAGATAGATAGGAGATAGATAGATAGATAGATAGATAATAGATAGATAGAGAGATAGGGATAGATAGATAGATGTATAGGATAGATAGATAGATAGATAGATAGGAGATAGATAGGAGATAGAAGATATATAGATAGAGAGAGATAGATAGATAGGAGATAGATAGATAGAGAGATGATAGATATATGGATAGATAGATAGGATGATAGATAGATAGTAGAATGATGAATAGATAGGAGATAGATAGTGAAGATAGATAGATAGATAGCTCAGATAGATAGATAGAGATAGATAGGAGATAGATAGACTTGAGATAGATATGAGATAGATAGATAGAAGAGATAGATAGGAGATAGAGAGATAGTATAGTGATAGACGATAGATAGATAGTATAGATAGATAGATGGATAGAAGAAGATAGAGATATGATAGATAGGAGATAGATGATAGATAGATAGTAGATAATGAGATAGATAGTAGATAGATAGATTAGATCGATAATAGATGGATAGATAGATAGGAGATAGATAGATCCATAGAATACGGACTGAAAGTCCAGGCACACGTACCGATGGTAATGGGTGCAAGCTAATCCGGGATTGGACAAAAGATCCTCCATAAATGAAGAAAAAAAAAGAAAAAAAGCAGCACTCACGTGTATCAGAAGAAGATGTCAGGAAATGTTGATAACTATATCGTTCCATATGTGTGAAGTTGGCCCTTTGTCCATTGAGTTACAATTTATACAGTTACAGCAGGGGTAACTTCATCATCCTCCTATGTCAGTTGAAGGCCGTTGTCTTTTCATTTGAAGGAACCAAGTCAGAGACCTCACTATTCTATCCCTAAACTTTGGGACCTGCGATCGAGACAGAGGGGGGGTTTCAAATTCTGTGACCATGTTGTCACTCCCAGTTAATTTAGGCCATGTTTACGAATGACCGCGGCTATTTCGTTATATGGTCACATATACGTACATGACAAAAGGTATTCTGGGTATGTCGGTTTGGTTCTCTATCCTTAAGTAAGTCGTCCCTAGTCTTGTTTCTGTTTTGGATAAATTATGTGTTTAACTGCATGGTACCTCGTCCCTTAAATTTTTGGGCCATCTTGCATTTGTGTTGTCAGCTAGTCGGGTCCTGGTGATTCTCCTAACCCTCAGCTATTGACATAGGTAGGGACCTATGGTGCTCGGAGGGTGATGACTCTCATTACCTACAAACGTATTCTGTCGGTCGGCGTGGTTATAGATGTCCGTGTCAAATCGTTCACACCCTGTTTGGTCACCACACATCCAAAAATTGCAAACTGTCTCAGAGGAGACTACCTGTGAACTTGATAGTCCTATCTCTTGTGTTAGAAAAGTATGAAATTGTTCAAGTTTCCCTTTGGGTACCTGTCCATAGGAGGAAGACGTCATCTATGTACCTCCACCACTCCAAGCAATGCTCAAAGAGTGGGGAGGCACAGATGACGCCCTCCTCCAAAGTCCTCATTACAATGTTAGCATATGTAGGGGCCATATGGCCCCCATGGCCACTCCTATTTTGAAGAAAAAAATCGTCACCATATAGAAAAGTAGTTATTACGTAAGATAATTCCAGTAATGTCCAAACCAGTTCTCGTATGTCCAGTGTAAATGTGTGTAGTACTGAGGCAAAACTTGTCTGCATCATAGCCCATCCCGTGTTCTATCGAGTTTATCAATGAAACAACGTCGAAAGAGACAAGAAGGACTTTATCCTGGTCTGACTAATTAACAGCATTAGTTTTGTTTATGAATCTGACGTGTCCTCAATATAAGATTTACCATTAATAGACAGATCCCGCAAATCTTATCTAAGAAAGTAGCACAATTGGAGAAAATCGATCCTGTGCCTGAGACAATCGGTCTGCCCGGAGGGAGACCAGACTTTATGGATTTTGGGCAATACATAAACAACACAGGAGTGGTAGGATGGTAATATCAGATATTTTAGTATAACTCTCAATAACATTTGCTCTAATGCGCTATCCAATTTTCTTATCTTTTTTGCTCAAGCAAAATTTGGGATACGATGCAATTTTTTATAAGTATTAGTATGGACCAATTGTCTCCCAATTTGCTAGTATGAGTGGTCTCATGACGACGACCGCCCCGCCCTTATCGGCTGGCTTGATGGTTAGTCGCCGTATGGGCCAGCTCCAATGCAGAAATCTCCCCAGTATGAGGTTAGCTCGTTTTACATGGTTTTGATCCAGAATTTCGTAAACGTAATTCTTTTAAATCATTTCTCACAGATGTAGTAAGCAGTAATGTGTGGGGCCTCCACCTCAGGAGGAAAAAGTGCTTTTGTAAAGAGCCCAAATTGTCTAGAGCACAATTCAGACTGGGTAGGCCGAGCATATGCAAATGATTGGAGAAAATTGTTTCAATCTTATAGCACGAAAAAACTGATGTAGATCTACTTCTAATTGAAACCAATCAGGTTTACTGCAAATACAATAGGAAAGTCCTTTTGACAACACTGAAATTGGTCACTAGTAAGAGTTTTAGAGGATATATTTACCACAAGGTGGGCAATTCGTTTTATCAGGGCATCTTGGGTAGTGTCCCGATCATTTTGTTGTGTGAGCTGTTTTTGGTTGGTGTGTCTGTCTTCTCCCTCCTCTCTAGTTCTGGCAATTTGGTCATCATATTTCGAGGTGTCCCTAAAAAGAGGTACTCCTCTCGTCTAGTTAGATGTGGGGATGGGTGCTTGTGAGGAAGATGCTTGTTGGACGCTCTTTCCATTGTTTGGAATATTCATTTGACTTGATTGTACTCGGGTCCCTGCCAATGAATATATGGACACTTTGGAATGAACATCTGTGGACTAATAGAACAAGCTCTTTATTTGATTGACAGCTTCTCCGACTAGCTGTAATAGACAGAGTGGAACGAAACTGGTGTGTCTAAACGGGTGAACTGAACGCGGTAACGGAATTCTGAATTGGGATTCAATAACCTATGTAACTTAATTTTAAAGTCGTAACCTTTCTGATAAATTATATATTGATACAAACAATGGTCCATAGACATACTTATTGGAAATTGTTTGCAAATTTAGTGCAAAAATCCACGTATTGTGCAAAAAGACAGGGTAGGTGTGTAATTCTGGAACGACATCCCCCTGGGGGTAATGAGCTTGTTCGTAATATTAGGCTAAACAGTCGAGTCAGGGTTTGTTGCAATGTCACTAACCCGTTGACGTTGCAATCGTTTTTTCAATAGGGTTGAGGGGTGGTTGAAAAGAAGCAGCATAGCCTCTAGGGGTCTTGTAAATGATTCGCATCCTCAGCGAGTAAGCAACAATAAATGAAAAACGATACACTTTGTGCATAGTAGTATCATCAGTTATAAACGTGGTGTTGGCGTGCAAGCCAAAAAAGGTGCCCAAAAATACCGGAATGAAAGCCCGAGACAGCGAGGTAATCGGGGTCAAGAACTAAGGAGTGGAAAAACGAATTATCCAAAAATCACGAAAAAAGAAAAAAAGAACAAAAAAAGAAGCCTCCACGTAGTATTTCAAGAAGATGTGGTCTTTTATTCATGTGCAAAAGAGGACGTTCGGCTCGCTTGAGCCTTCCTAAGCTAAACAATCAGTGCAAAAATGGACTATATACCCAAAATTCAGTGATCATGTGACCAATAAAATCCGCCCCCCAAGATGTGGTAGCGGGTAGAATAGTGTTACAATCATACAATCAGTAAAAAAAGAGTGATACAAAAATATAGTGACCATATACTGTAACACATTGTAAGAAGACTCTCGTAAGCAAGATTAGTATGACACTCATAGTGATAAAGTGTGATAGTGTAGGAATATTAAACAAACATTTAAAACAAAAAAACCTGTTTAGGTGGTAGGACCTGCTTCGCCTGTCACTACCTCAAATCCACACCCCGTTATACGCACCATGTGCACGCCCCCAGCATCTAGTGGACGCACCTTGGAGCGCAAGCCGAATTATCCGACTGCGGCAATGCGCCAAGCAATACAGGAAGTGCTCCCCGTTACCTTGGAGACATGTACACAGCCAACTAGCGGCTAGTGCCGTTGTCATGACTGGTTACGGTAAGTATAATTATCCAAAATTGCAAGCATAGATGTAAGGGCAAAAAAACTTGGCACACAGCATCTCCGACTACACGATGTCACCAATATATCGAGGATAGCTATAAGGCAAAAAAAAAATATATTAAATACTACAGTGGTCTGGGTTGCCAATAGATATGTGACTCCAACTTATGACCACTGTGATGAGCTATTAGTCCTCGTTTCGGGTAGACGTTCGTGATGCGATACATTCAGCGCGTGCTGTGCTCCTGGATGTCATCGTAACAGGCTGCAATAGTGGTGTATTGGAGCGTGCACAAAATGATGCAAGAGAGAAGTTTTTCGAATGGCGTGGAAGAAGGATGGAACATGGCGAGGTTATCCTAGAAAGGCTTAGATCGTTTAGGATTCATAGTCTGAAAGAGCAGAAATATTTTGATTCGTACATATTACTATCCACAATCATATCAATCTGCTATCCAGCTGTTAATTTTTGAGGGTTACTACAACAGGATCCACTCACGCGATCTACAAACTATTCACTTCTATAATGATTTAATTTTGAAATCCACATTCAATCCATACGTAGCAGAAGTCTTCTTACAATGTTTACAGTATATTGGTCACTATATGTTTGTATACATATTTATTTATACTTGGATATGATTGTAACACTATTCTGACCCGCTACCATGCTTGGGGGGGCGGAGTTTATTGGGTCACATGATCACTGGAATTTTGTATATATGTCCATTTTATGCACTGATTGTTTAGCTTGAGGAAGGCTCAAGGCGAGCCGAAACGTCGCTTTTGCACATGAAATAAAAGACCACATCTTCTTGAAATACTACGTGGAGTGCTTCTTTTTTTCTTTTTTTCTATTTATGGAGGATCTTTTGTCCAATCCGGATTAGCTTGCACCCATTACCTCGGAAGCGTGCTGCCTGGACTTTCATTCCGTATTTTTTGGGCACCTTTTTGGCTTGCACGCCAACACACCACGTTTATAAAATGGATACTACTATGCACAAAGTGGATCGTTTTCATGTATTTGCTTACTCGGCTGAGGATGGCGAGAGAATTCTACAAGACCTAGAGGGCGATGCTGCATTTCTAACCACCCCTGCAACACCAGAATTGAAAAGAAAGTATGGCAACGAGTCAAAGAGGTTAGTGACATTGCAACTACACCTGATCACATTGAGCGAATATTACAAGGCTCATATGATCCCCAGGGGGATGCGTTCCAGAATTACACCTACCTTCTTTGCACAAGACTTGGATTTTTGCACTAAATTTGCACAAATTTCCAATAAGTATGCTATGGACCTTATGTTACTCAATATAGAATTTATCAGAAAGGAGGTTACGACTTTAAAATTGAAGTTACAAGATATTGAATCCCAATTACAGAATTCATTAACAGCGGAGGAATTCACCAAGTTTATGACCCGTATCCAACTGTCTATTAAAACAGTAAAGGAGGAACAAGAGTTAATAAAAAGAAATAAATGGCTGAGAGACACAGATGATTACAAAAGTGTCCATATATATCATTGGCAGGGAGCCCGAGTACAATCAAGTCAAAGGGATAATTCCAAACAATGGAGAAGAACGTCCAACAAAAGATCTTCACAACGACCCATCCCCACAGCTAACGAGACAGAGGAGGAGACCTCTTTTTTAGGGACACCTCGAAATATGAGTACAAAAGATGCAAGACTAGGAGAGGAGGGAGAAGACACAACCGAACCAGAAAAACAAGCTCACAACAAAATGATCGGGACAATACCCAAGATGGCCCTGAGAAAACGGAATTAGCCCACCTTGTGGTAAATATATCCTCTAAAACTCTTACTAGTGACCAAATTTCAGTGTTGTCAAAAGGACTTTCCTATTGTATTTGCAGTAAACCTGATTGGTTTCAATTAGAAGTAGATCTACATCAGTTTTTTCGTGCTATAAGATTGAAACAATATTTCTCCAATCAGATTGCATATGCTCGGCCTACCCAGTCTGAATTGTGCCTAAGACAATTTGGGCTCTTTAACAAAAGCACCTTTTCTCCTGAGGTGGAGGCCCCACACATTACTGCATTTACTACATCTGTGAGAAATGATTTAAAGAAATTACGTTTACGAAATTCTGACAAACCATTAAAACGAGCTAACCTCACTACTGGGGAGATTTCTGCATTGGATGAGCAGGCCCATGACGGCGACATAACCATCAAGCCAGCCGATAAGGGCGGGGCGGTCGTCGTCATGGAGACCAGCTCATACCTAGCAGAAATTGGGAGACAATTGTCCGATACTAATACTTATCAAAAAATTGCATCAGATCCCAAATTTGCTTTGAGCAAAAAGATTAAAGAAATATTGGATAGCGCATTAAGAGCAAATGTTATTGATGAAGAGTTATATAAATATCTGATTATTACACATCCTACCACTCCTGTGTTTTATGTATTGCCCAAAATCCATAAAAGTCTGGTCTCCCCTCCAGGCAGACCGATTGTCTCAGGCACAGGATCGATTTTCTCCAATATTGCTACTTTCTTAGATAAGATTTTGAGGGATCTGTCTATTAATGGTAAATCTTATATTAGGGACACGTCAGATTTCATAAACAAACTAAATGCTGTTAATATTTCAGAACAGGATAAAGTCCTTCTTGTCTCTTTCGACGTTGTTTCATTATATACGTCGATAGAACACGGGATGGGCTTAGATGCAGTACAAAGTTTGCTCAGTACTACACAATTTACACTGGACATACGAGAACTGGTTATGACATTACTGGAATTTATCTTACGTAATAACTACTTTCTATATGGTGACGATTTTTTTCTTCAAAAAGTAGGAGTGGCCATGGGGGCCAATATGGCCCCTACATATGCTAACATTGTAATGAGGACTTTGGAGGAGGGCGTCATCTGTGCCTCCCCACTCTTTGAGCATTGCTTGGAGTGGTGGAGGTACATAGATGACGTCTTCCTCCTATGGACAGGTACCCAAAGTGAACTTGAACAATTTCATACTTTTCTTAACACTATAGATAGGACTATCAAGTTCACGGTAGTCTCCTCTGAGACCAGTCTGCATTTTTGGATGTGTTAGTGACCAAACAGGGTGAACGATTTGACACGGACGTCTATACCAAGCCGACCGACAGGAATACGTTGGTAAGGTATGAGAGTAATCACCCTCGAAGCACCATTAGGTCCCTACCCTATAGTCAAATGCTGAGGGTTAAGAGAATCACCAGTGACCCGACTAAGCTGACAAACAATATGCATAAGATGGCCCAAAAATTTAAGGGACGAGGTTATCCAAATGCAGTTATCACACATAATTTATCCAAAACAGAAACAAGAACTAGGGACGACTTACTTAAGGACAGAGAACCAAAACCGGACATATATAGAATACCTTTTGTCAGTACGTATAATGACCAGAGTAACGAAATAGCCTCGGTCATTCGTAAACATTGGCCTAAATTAACTGGGAGTGACAACATGGTCCCAGAATTTGAAACCCCCCCCCTCTTCTCGTATCGCAGGTCCCAAAGTATTAGGGATAGAATAGTGAGGTCTGACGTTGGTTCCTTCAAAATGAAAAGACAACGGACTTTAACTGGACATAGGAGGATGGGAAGTTACCCCTGCTGTAACTGTATAAATTGTAACTCAATGGACAAAGGGGCCAACTTCACACATAATGGGACGGAATATATTATCAAGCATTTCCTGACATGTGATAGTTCTTATGTTATATACATCTTACACTGCCCATGCGGGCTAATATATGTAGGAGAAACCACACTGGCATTCAAAATACGCTTCAACCAGCACCGTTATACTATAAGATCAGGACGCAAAGATTTGCCGGTCCCAAAGCACTTCTCTGAGCTGGGACATACAGAAAAACAGTTGCGCTTTAAATTGATTGATCACATCCCTGCACTGAGACGTGGGGGGGATAGGGAACGTCTTCTAAAGAAAAAAGAGTTGCAATGGATCTTTAAGCTAAACACACTCAAACCGAATGGATTGAATGTGGATTTCAAATTAAATGCAGTATAGGGAGAAGTGACACCATAAGGGCCCCCTAAACCTCTTGGGCCCGGGTGCGACCGCAACCTCTGCACTCCCTCAAGTTACGCCCCTGGCTCCCAGTGTCCCATGAGGTGGCGGCTCTGCTAAAACAACTCCCGCCCTCCTGTCAGGCCCGCCCGTCTCCTGTCCCAGCGCCTGTTGCAACACCGAGGGTCATCAGTGTGTGTGCGAGGGCCGAGTGCACACAGATGGGTCATGCTACAGCAGTAGAAAGAAGAGGAGCTAGGTGGAATGCCGGGAGGTTCTAGGGGTAGTGCTTTGGGGCTACCGGTTTACTGAATGGGGGTATTGCAGCGTGCTTAGGCTACCTATATACTGAAGGGGGGTATTGCAGTGTGTTTAGGCTACCTATATACTGAAGGGGGATTGCAGTGTGCTTAGGCTACCTATATACAGAAACTGAAGGGGGGGTGACTGCAATGTGCTGGGGCTACCTATATACTGGGGGAAGAGGCTGCATTGGGATAGGGCTACCTATACACTGGGGGCAGCTGCAGTATGCTGGCTACATATGTACTGAGGGTACGGGGGCTGCAGTATTCCGGTTACCTATATACTGAGGAAAGGAGAGGGACTTGAATTGTGTAATTTACCTATATACAGGGGGATCAGTGTGCTGGATAACTATATACTGTGGGGAGGATTGCAGTGTGCTGGTTCTGTATATACTAGAGGGCTGCAGTATGCTGGCTACCTATATACTGGGGGAGGGGGGCTGCATTGTGATGGCTACCTATATACTAGGAGGTAAAAGGAGTCAGTGTGCCGGCTCCCTATATACTGGGGGGGCAGTGTGCTGGATACCTATATACTATGGTGAGAGGGCTGCAGTGTACTGGCTCATGATTCTGGTGCACGTTCTTCGGTCGCACCCAGCATTATACACGGGCAGAGCACTTTTACTACAGTTTCCCACATTCTTAGTAAATGTCCCCCATAGTTTTATACTGGTTCAGGTAACTTTAAAAATATATGTATATATTTTTCCCACATTTAAGCAAACACAGAGCTGAGCATATTTGCAGATATGTTTTTACTTTTTTCTGGAGAAATTACAGAAAAAGACAGAAAAACAAATAGAGCTCTGGATCTGCGGTGGCCATGATGCAAGCACGGTGTAATTAGTGTCTGCAGCCTGGCGAGGGCATAATTGTCTGTTTGGGATAATCGGTTTGTGGTTGTTCTGTGTACATTATGAGCGTCCGGGTAACTGGATACAGAGCGTCCATTTGTATTCTAGTGTCATGTTGTCTATATAGAGACTGTGGGGCACATTTACTAAGAATGGTTCAAACTGCACTAAGTGTGGCTTGCCTGTGTATAATGCAGGGTGCGCCAGATTCATGATTTCTGGCTCCCGGTCAGAATACACCACTTTTTTTCTGGTCTATCTTTAACATGGGGCATGCATCGCACTTCTGTCGACTTGCTTGTTAAATCAGGTGCACGGTCCGACTGAGCACCGGAACGCCCCATAATTTGTGTTGCATGGTGCCTAGTGCAGCTATGCCACAAAACGGTCATGTGCGACACATTTGTGGTGCAGACACTTCTTATACCTGTGCAAGCAGTTTGCACTAGAAAGAATGTGCAAAGTCCGACAGAAAACTGGCGCAAAGTCCTTAGTAAATGAGCCCCTGTGTATCTAAGCCTATTATCTGATACTGTCTGCGGAACTATGTATCTAAGCATATAATGTGTGATTCTGTCTGCTGAACTATGTATCTAAGCATTTATCACAATTTCCTTTTGTTTTAATGTGATTTGTGCCCATTTCTTGATTCTTTTTTGCCCCCATTTGTCTTTATAGTCTTAGCTCTTTGTCAACTGAAGGGTTTTTTTTTTTTAGTGGCAATTTTTTGCTCATACCATTAGCTTTCCTACACATGGTAAAACTGGAGTGTTTTTGCACAATTATTTGCGCCCTTGAGGCGCAAATTGATGGTGCAAACCAGAATTACTGCTACACGGCGAACTCCAGCGCACTGCTTAAAGAGGTGCAAAAAATTGTGCAAAAATCTGCCCCATAATGTGTGACACTGTCTGATAAGCCACTGTATCTAATTCTTTTTGTTTGCGATACAGTCTGCAGAGCTATGTATCTAATCCTGTCATATAAGTCACTATATCTCGTCCTGTTATATATGATACTGTTTTTGCATATTGTTTTCTTTTCTTATTGTATATTTCTTGTATTTGCGCATTTTTTTGCAACATTTTCATGCGTTCTCTGCAGCTCGCCGCGCAATGGTTTTCCTGATTTGCCCCTAATTCATCTTTGAACAGCACTTGCAGACAGATGTTGGTGCCCCATGTATCACTGATACAGAAAATATTCAAATGCATTAAAGTCCGCAGCAGGTATAGGCAACGGATTTGTATAGGCTGCGCCAAAAATTTTTGAAATTTGCGAAAAAAAAAGAGCACAATCTATCTAATGGAAATCAGCCCAAAGTTATATCAAAGAGAAAAATAGCTAAATAGAAAAAAAACTGGCGCAAATTGCAAGACTTAATGTACATCTGCCCTGATATGTGATATTTGGCTGTCACCCATCTTTTCTAAGGAGGGAATAGTTAAACTCCCCAGTGAAAATTCACTGAAAGCAGGGACTAGACTGTTTGGGAACGTTGGATGACAACACATATGTGCATTCAGATTTGCCCAAAATTTTAAAGAATTTATCAGAAAAGTTTGACACAAGGACCATGTATTCCACTCATTCACTTATAGGGGGCATTTGTCCGGACCCTCAGGTGATGTGGTCAGCATGGTAAGGGGTCCCTTCGTGTACTGTTAATAAGGGGCAGTTACACTGGTTGTCAATGCGCTGGAGTGGAGCGTGGCGTCTGTGTGCACGTGGGGCCCCTCTGGCTGCAGTGTAATGCAGGGAGTCCAGTGACTACGCTCTATACTCAGTAAAGGGCTCCCATTGAGTTTGGGGATAATATAGGTCTTGTACGGCTTCTCCTATCAATAATGACTCTGGGGCTTTCCCCCATGGAATTATGGAGCAAGAGGCGCCGTTTTAGCGAAGCGCTCGAGGGGCCTCCCTGACAATGAGCATCATTAACAGCTCACCTTACCACGTTACTATGAACAGGGGCTGACAAGTAGGCTCATACTGCCGTATAATGTCCAGATGTAGCAGAGCTGAATGTGTCATTTAGCTTTTTTGGTGCACATATTACAAGCATAAAATACACAGGCGCGTGAGCAAGCTTTGACTACCACTGAGAGAGCAGAGGAGTTGTAATAATAAGCAAAACAGTAATACTGAATAATTTTGGATTGCACTGTCCCAATGTCTGCAATAACTGCAGCTGGTTAAAGCCAGTGACAAACTAAGTTCCCCTCTGTATATGCCAAAGAACCACCACTGCAATTAAGATACATATGTATCTTAATTGCACAAAAAAAGCAAAAGTGGACTCCTAGCAACCCATTTGGTGGTCCAAATATGGTGGTCATTGACCTGTATAGTTCCCACTCCAGAACTACCACTTTTGGGTTCATTCTTGCACAACCCCATCCTTTTTTGAGTGAAAAATGCAACATTTCTCCAGATTGTCATAGAAAGTTTGGAACAATCCAAGAAAATGTAAAAAAATTGAAGTTTTTGTCTGACAGAGAAACTAGGCCTCGTTGTCCATGGCAACCAATCACAGACCAGCTTTCATTTCTTAGACTGCTGTGTAAAAATAAACACTGGGCTCTGATTGGTCACTTTGAGGAACAAGGGCAATTGTTCTTTCTATTTTAATAACTGAAGCCTAATCTTTTAGTTTTGACTTTTTGACCATCTGTAGATGTTGAAGGAAAACCCCCTGGAGTTGACAATTGGAGTTGTGCAAAATTGGGCACAAATGGGGGGGACTTAAGGGGCTCCTAAATTTGGTAGCTGAGCACAAATATAATTCTGCAGTTCTATAATGAAAGGATATAGTATACAGCAAATAGGGAGCATCACCATAGGTGGGGTATCCACGTTTCAAAGAGGGAGGTGTTTCACCCTTAAAGGGGGCATGGTTTAGGAAAAGAAGGGAAGCCATGTCAATATTCAACAAGCACTGGATCACATGTTTCAGCTTCCCAAACTTCCACTGATAAATATGAGATACATGGATAAGATCACCTCTGATATTTGAGCTCTTGGCTGGATTTTTCCTTTACTGAATTAAAAGGGTAATCTTAAAATTAGGGGATATAGTCCAACCCCTTTAACCACCAGTGATCACAAGAACTGTTCCCCTGTGTGGGTGCAGCATACTCCTGAGTTTGTGGACCCCTGTCCTCATCTACAGCAGTCGCACCCCCAGACACTAATTCCCAATGCTGAGAATAGGGGAAAACCAATAAATGGGACAACCCCTTTAAACAGTTGCCATTCCATGTAATATAGGGGTCTGTCACCTATGTATGAGGTTGAAGCCTTCCCTTCTTCGTCCACATCTTACAGGAGGTCTCCATTTGTCAAGTTTTGTAAGGAAAACAAGGCCCAGAGCAATGAAAATTCCTTCCTTTCAGGTTTTTCTTCTTCCAGAACCATCCAGCTCCTTCCTTCTACAAAAGCCAAGCTTGTTTGGTCTCTTCTCAACATCAATGACCTAAAATTTCTACAAAAACATAATTAAAGCATTCGGGGCAGTGCGGGGGGTCTATGTCCCTGCTGCGTCCCGTACCTATAGAAGTCTTGTAAAACATGACGGCGCTGCTGCGTCTTGCGTTCCAGAACCATCTGCTAGAGGTTAAAGTCTTAATCGCTCAGTCAACATGAACATAAACAGCGGCATCACCTCTCCCGGCAGCGAAGAGTTAATGTGAGGTAATGTTTGTTCTTTGGGTTGGATTAAAAGCCCCGAATCAACAACTCTGAGCACCAGGGTTTAATACCTGCTACCCGGCCCCCGCTGCAGGAGACGCAGCTCCAGTTTCTGTTTTGGAACAAAATCCTTCTCTTGTTCCTTCATTCGTAATTTCCAGCAATTTGCCGGAATGAAGTGAGAGGAGACGGAAAAACTGCAAAGGACAAACCCAAATGATGTCAGCGCAAAAAAAAGGACATAATAATTGAGATAATAATATGATATAACGTCATGAAGAAAATATCTATCTATAATCAATCGCATATCTATCTATTATCTATATATCTATCCTCCACTCCATCTCTGCCATCCACCATAGATTACATATTCCTATATGTTATTTTCTCTCTTTTGTGCCAATATTCCACAGAACAGGAAATTAATTTTTGTGGCAGTATATGATATCTGAGCCGCCGCGGTGGCGCTCGGGTCCCAGTGACAAAATCACACCTTGTGCTGAGCTTTCTGCCGTCACCTGATTTATTGATCAGTCACCAGAATATTGATTTTTGTCTGGATGGAGCAGAGCACAGTGCGCCCGTGTTCCAGCCTCCGCCCCCTGGACGTGTTACCTGGCCCGCTCCTCAGACGCCTCCGTCTCACAGCGTCTGTCTGTCCGGGCCCGGCTGAGGCGGAATTCTCACTTCCAGCCATGGAACATATTCCTGCTGCTCCATAGATGCCAGTAACTGAACATTTCCCTGCAGTCCTGTGATGACAGATTCCTATTTTCCCCTTATTTTTACGAGTCCTTGTCTCCATAACATGATCATGTGACTGTATCCCATGAACAATACCTGTATTGAGTCCGCAGGGCGGGGGAGTGGATTAAGGATATGATTTGTCACACGTGGATTGTTCTGATGAAGTGATGCAGAATGTTTCATAGTAACATTTCGGTAGTTTACAAACAGAGAGCAGCGCATGGTGTCAGTGTCAGATTGAGATTTCCAAGGGCAATGGGTGGTATGTCCAAAACACAAATCGCCTCACTTTATCCATGGGGGTAACATCATATTGTATGGTAGACAGAAAATCAATTCTTCTTTTGTTCCAAAATTTCTTCCAACTTCAGGTGTAGTACAAAACAAAATTGACTACAACTTGGAGACCACAGCTAATCCATGAATGTAACACCTACTCCTTAGAGACAACATCTTCTAACTGAAGACCACACCTTTTCCTTAAAAACCACATGTACTCCTTGGAGACCGCAATTGCTCACCTGCTCCTTGGAGTCCTGTTCTAATAATTAAAGACTGCTCTTATTCCTTGCAGACCACTCCTTGTGGGGTAAGTCTGAGATGAGGTGACCACAACCTGCTTGGTTGTGTGGAAGGGATAACGGCGATGTGCGACTGGATGGCGGAACCCAAGAGTGATGGTCTTTAAAGTTAAGGCTTGTAGTATACACATTGCTTAAGCAGCCTTCCCATGATATAAGGACCAGGAGACGCAGAACTTGATAAAACATCCTGGCTTGGTTCACCACAATACTTGACCCTTTCCTGAGCTTCCACTACCCAAAAGTGGCTGTTCCAGAGGGATCTGGTGAGCTGCTAAAAGTCTCTTTTGACTGGGATTCTGTAAGCAGGGTGGTGTGAAGAAGCCTGAGGAAGGTGATGACAGAGCTGCTCTGCAACTGGACCTAACTCTGGTTCCAACTACATCGCAACATGGTTCCAACTATATGGTTGAATCCCTATTAGTGGGGCACTCTGTTGTTTGTGCAGGGTCTGATCCATTCATTAGAGCAGATGGGGAGTCTGAGCTCTGTCTTTATTTTTGCCTTCGAACATTTAAAAATAAACATTTCTATTATATCCAAACTTTCAAACACAAAGAGCCCTGCTACATACATTCCTGGTATGCAATTCGATGACCTGAAGCATGTGATTAGTCACTTGCTTATGACATCACGGCAGGTCTTTGAGCTGCCGGGAGCTTTCACTGATAAGGGCATGTAGCATTTTAACATTTGCATTACACTGTATGTCCACAGCATTTTTCTACTAAGCGGGGCAAATTTTTAAATAACAACTAGTTACATATTAGCTTATATTTTAAGGACCCATTTGTATATGAATTATGATGATTCCTGGAATACCCCTTTAATTTTTTTAGAAACGTTTTCTAAATTAGGAACAAATTCCATATCCCTAGGACCATAGAGGCTAAGTATGGCTTATTGTGTTTGTCAACAGGAGCTTGCGGCTGGCGCAAATAGACGGCCGTTACCTGCGGCAACCTCTGTTACACTAGTCGTGTGTCCTGCGCTATTACAGAGGAGCAGCCGTGTATTCTTAGAAGAAGCCCCAGCATTCATCTGGTGGTTACAGCACAAGATTCTGCTAAGGTTGTTAATCTTCATTTATTGATGTATATTTATATTTATAGACTGAAAATCCAGGCACGTAAGCAGATCCCCAGGGGGCGCTCTGATAATTAGGGGCACACAGAGAACTCTTTGAGCAAAGGGGCTGAGAACACAACATACTCACATAGAACTTCACAGCCAACTAATGAGATGAGGATTAATTATAACCTGCTCTGAAGGGTCATTGTATCTAATTGTATATGTGTATATTGGAGATCTCCTGTATATAGTGATATATGTACAGCTGGTATAACCTGGGGATCTCCTGTATATAATGATATATGTACAGCCGGTATAACCTGGGGATCTCCTGTATATAATGATATATGTACAGCCGGTATAACCTGGGGATCTCCTGTATATAATGATATATGTACAGTCGGTTTAACTTAGACATCTCCCTCTATATAGTGATATGGAGCATGCTGATATAACCTGGGTATCTTCTGTGGCAGATAGTTTTGGGCAACTTTTACTCCTCATTCTACTTTTAAAAATTGAATAGTTGAGGCAACATAATGGTCTAGCAAATCCTGTCATTATTTGACTAGAACTGCAAGATTACTGCTGACACAGAATCCAGAAATGTTTAAACGAGGTATTACAATAATGGACTGACGTACCGGCCGATAACCTCCCATATAGCTGGACTTAAAGGTGTATTCCAGGTGCAACTCTTATAATTGTGTTACTCTAGGAGAACTAAAGTGTATGTACGCATTGGGGCACATTCACTAAGCTCCGTGCGCCAATTCTGTCGGACTTTGCACATTGTTTCTAGTGAAAACTGCACCGGAACCCCCCTAATTTGTGTTGCATGATGCCTAGTGCAGCTGCGCCACAACTACCTGTGCAAGCAGTTTCCACTAAAAAGGGTAAAAAAAACCCCAGAAAACTGGCGCACGTCCCTTAGTAAATGTGCCCCATAGTATATACGCTGGTACATTGCTACATATACACACACCTGATATTTATGTGCACAGAAACTGATACGATGCTCCAGAACATTCTTAATCAAAAGTTGTGATGTATCAGTAGAGGGTAAGATGGCGCCATGCCCAAAATGCAGGTGTGCCCGGGTGAACCACGGGTGATGTGCAATGGATAAAACAGATCATGTAGGGATTGAGATATTCAGATTACAATGAATACTGTACTTGCTGGTGATGTAATGCACATTTATACAGAGGGTTCACTTTTAAATTTCCTGTTAAGAAATAACTTGTGAAGCCAGGATACCAAGTGCTGTGCTGTGGTAGGGGGCTGCCCGCACCTCTGCTCTGGCATTGTTTTTGTCCCTTTTCCCCTTGTTTTTTCCCCTATTACTCCCCTTCCTCTCCCTATCCCTTCTTGGATGCACTCACCCACAGCAGCCTGCCGTCAGCAGCTACAATCAGACCAGAGCCAGAGAACATGGAATTATGTCCATAAAACGCATCAGAGAATTCCATGGCGCGTGTCCGGACCCAGCAGAAGGGTGCCTTCAATGCCGGCGACATCCCAAGCGCTGACCTCCCAGGTGCAACATCTCCAGAGCAGACCGTCAAGATGAAGGGGCATCATGGGCACCTGCATATGCCCCACCACCACTCACAACACCGCCCAGACACCAGAGTCCTACTGCAAGTAAGCAGCGGGTCAGCTGGCTGCACCATGCCATCCCCCCATGCCCCGAGCTTCAAGTTGCAGATGCCCTCTAGGGAGCATGTGGGGAATCCCCCGACCAGCATGGGCGTATTCGCGCTGGCGGATCAGTGGGTAGCAGCTGCAGGCCCTGGCGTACTGCCGGGAACAACACAATCGGGCTACCCAGGATGCCTACTAGCTCATTGGTTCCTCCAGATTGCCAATGGATCAAAGCCAAACTGTCTGCCGCCAGCCCACCATCACACCAGGAACCTTCTAGGTGGGTACCATCCATATAGGCCAGTGACTGACTATGGCCTCTCTCACTAGGCCCAGCCGAGCTCTTCAAAATACCATACAGAGGGGGTGCAAAGACCAAGAGTCCCGGTATATGTTCCAAAAAATTGAGGCAGCATTCCAAGTTCAAGTGAAAAAAAGGAAGGGTTTTATTCCAAAACCTTGAGAAAGGTGGTAACACACCGAAATGTCACCAGTTTTGGACTTTTTTCACTTGAACTTGAGTGCTGCCTCAATTTTTTGGAAGATATGTTTCTGTAAGTAGCTATGTCTGTGTAATGTGTAACTGTAACACTATGAACACTGGACACTTTGTACAAAATAATATCCCTTTTGGGTTCTATAAAGGCGTATCTTAAAATAGTAGCTACACAGCCAGGCTGCTCTAATAGGGGGAGGTCCATACTACACAGCCAGGCTGCTCTAATAGGGGGAGGTCCAGACTACACAGCTAGGCTGCTCTAATAGGGGGAGGTCCAGACTACACAGCCAGGCTGCTCTAATAGGGGGAGGTCCAGACTACACAGCCAGGCTGCTCTAATAAGGGGAGGTCCAGACTACACAGCCAGGCTGCTCTAACAGGGGGAGGTCCAGACTACACAGCCAGGCTGCTCTAATAGAGGGAGATCCAGACCACACAGCCAGGCTTCTCTAATAGCGGGAGGTCCAGACTACACAGCCAGGCTGCTCTAATAGAGGGAGATCCAGACTACACAGCCAGGCTTCTCTAATAGGGGGAGGTCCAGACCACACAGCCAGGCTGCTCTAATAGGGGGAAGTCCAGACTACACAGCCAGGCTGCTCTAATAGGGGGAGGTCCAGACTAGTCTATAACCTGGGATATTCCATTAGTATAGAGAGCTGCAGGGGCGACTCGATATATGTGTACCGGCGGTGAATGAGGAGAGCTCGATAGTAGTAGGATTAAAAGCAATGGCCCTATATCCATGGGATATCAGTATAGTATACAGGGCCCTATAATGTGTAAATGCGACTGACTGCACAGGTGACTGTGGGAGTCATCATATAGTATAAGCGTTGCAGAACCCTATTGCCTATGGGGACACATAGTTTTGAAGGCTGTCAACAGGATCCCTATAGTCTTATGACGTGAGGCGAACCTTTTACTCGGCCTAGAGTTGCTGCCAAAAGCACTGCCCACCTCGGTCAAGACCTGTATTTGTAGGGTGTAACTGAGGATAAGAGGGGAGATGTGTCTATGGATAAGAAGTATAAATAGCAAGCGAGGCAGAGTAAGCGGGCAGAAACGCCAAATGATCAACATATAAAGCAGAAGCTTAGTTTGCTCCCTGTTCGTTCAACTTCTATCATATTGCCCTCCTGAGGACAAGCAACACAGTAGAAAGATGGAAAATTTAGCTGTTTTCCAGTGTCCCTCTGTACCAAGAAAATCGTGGGGCCAGCAGGAGGCCTCCAAAGATATCAGCCCTGTACTAACTCATCTCTCCCCTCTTCCTACGTCCCCAAGTAGCGAAGTAACTATCAAAGTGTGACTGAGCAGCATCTTTTAAGTGCTTGAAACTGCATAAAAGTTCTTGAGTCCTGTCTGGTGGTGGCTGTCGATGTCAGTTGCCAACATAAGGGTTCTGAGTGCCACCTCTGGCACCCGTGCCATATAGGTTCACCACCACTGGTCTATGAGATATCATATGTAAACAGGGCCCTATAGTCTATGGGATATCATATATATACAGGCCCTATAGCCTATGGGATATCATATAGTATACAGGGCCCTATAGCCTATGGTATATCATATAGTATACAGGGCCCTATAGCCTATGGGATATCTTATAGTAAACAGGGCCCTATAGCCTATGGGTTATCATATAGTATACAGGGCCCTATAGTCTATGAGATATCATATAGTATACAGGGCCCTATAGCCTATGGGATATCATATAGTATACAGGGCCCTATAGTCTATGAGATATCATATAGTATACAGGGCCCTATAGTCTATGAGATATCATATAGTATACAGGGCCCTATAGCCTATGGGATATCATATAGTATACAGGGCCCTATAGCCTATGGGATCATATAGTATAACAGGACCCTATAGTCTATGAGATATCTAAGTATACAGGCCCTATAGTCTATGACAGTGATGGCGAACCTTTTAGGACCGATGTCCCAACACAACAAAGACCACTTATTTATCGCAAAGTGCCAACACAGAAATTTCATTTGTGATTTTACTCCCTTCTCGTCACAGTTTTCATTGATACCAGCACCTGAGACACCAATAAAGCAGAAAATATCCAGGTACAGCGGTCACTTTCCGTCACTTTAAAATACCTCTGTGCACAAAGTCCTGGGCTGTCTATGGGCTGCAGCAGGAAGACACACTGGAGTCATCTCTGGTGATGGCCTGCAGTGCCACAAATAGAAAGGGCTCTGAGTGCACCTATGGCACCAGTGCCATGTAGGTTCAGGCTGGCATCACTGGTACTATGATATACAAATAGATACAGGACCCTATAAGCCTATGCAGATGATCATATAGTTATAAGGGCCCTATAGTCTATGAGATATCATATGTTACAGTCCCTATACCTATGAATTCATATAGTTAAAGGGCCCGATATCTATGAATATTATAGTATATATACAGGCCCTATAGTCTATGGATATCATATAGTAACAGGCCCTATAGTCTATGAGATATCATATAGTATACAGGGCCTTATCTAAGATCTTAGTTACAGGCCTATACTCTATGGATATCAATTAATAAAGGGCCCTATAGCCTATGGGATATCATATAGTATACAGGGCCCTACAGCCTATGGGATATCATCTGGTATACAGGCCCTATAGCCTATGGGATATCATATAGTATATAGGGCCCTATAGCCTATGGTGAATCATATAGTACACAGGGCACTATAGCCTATGGGATCTCATATAGTATACAGTGCCCTATAGCCTATAGAATATCGTATAGTATTAGGGCCCTACTAGCCTATGGTGAATCATATAGTATACAGGGCACTATAGCCTATGGAATATCGTATAGTATACAGGACCCTATAGCCTATGGGGATCATAGCTATATACACAGGGCACTATAGCCTATGTAATATCATATAGTATACAGGGCCCTATAGCCTATGGGGAACATATAGTACACAAGGCACTATAGCCTATGGGATCTCATATAGTATACAGTGCCCTATAGCCTATAGAATATCGTATAGTATATAGGGCCCTATAGCCTATGGTGAATCATATAGTATACAGGTCACTATAGCCTATGGAATATCGTATAGCTAAAGGGCCCTATATGCCTAAGGATAATATATATATAATAAAATTTCAATATATACGGGCCTATACCTATGGGAAATTATATAGTATACAGGACCCTATAGCCTATGGGATATCATATGGTATACATGCCCTATAGCCTATGGGAAATTATATTTACAGGACCCTATACCTATGGGAATCATATTATCAGGCCCATACCTATGGATATTGTATAAGCCGGGTATGCTATTGAGGGGATAGCGGGTAGGAATCCTTTTATTGGCCCTATAGCCTAAGGGTAAATATTATATACAGGACCCTATAGCCTATGGGATAATCATATGGAAATATACATGGCCCTATAGCTATGGGAAATTAATGTAACAGGCCCATAGCTAGGGGGAATCTATAGTATACAGTCCCTTATAGCCAATGGATATCAATAGTACAGGACCCTATAGCCTATGGGATATCATATGGTATACAGATCTCAGATATGACCCATACAAGTGGTAAATACGGTCTAAAAGTTCACTGTATACAAACAAGACTCTGTAGTAATAAGAGGCCTCTGTTCTTGAAGACTTATTGGATATTAATGACTTGCTGTAACTTTTACTATGAGCATTCATATTTTATGTTTTCTTGGCCTCGTGTTATTCCCAGAGTACAGCTAAGCTGATGGTATGGAGAGCGACAAAAAATGTGTTCTCCTCCTGCCCAGAGAAATATGGATTCTACTACACCGAAAACAAAAACACCCTGTAATGTACGTGATGGCAGTCAGCACATGGTGAGTTATAGAGGAAGTTAATAATTTCACATAGTTTACTTATAAAACCAAAAAAGAGCACACGAGAGGAATGACATGCACAATAAATGTAGAAAATTAATGAACATATTTTATTAGTCAAAATTCATAGTAAAAATACATACTTAAAACTATGTCTTCATGGAATACGCAGAGTTCACATAACCAGCATGCCATGTACACAGGATCAAAATTGTATCGGAATATAAGGTAACGAACCATTCTAACACTATGCCCATCCAGACCACAATAACAATCATCGTTCAGATACGTGTAGCAACGCCAAAATATACACGCATTCATCATAATAAGTATAGTGGTCTGGGTCCTGAGACCGATGGTTACCCCTGGCTGCATAAGAGTCCCCCAACGCGCATCTCACCATCCGTATGTATTGTTATTACTATGAATTTTGACATAAATATTATTATTTCTACATTTATTGTGCATGTCATTCTCTCGTTGCTTTCTTTTTTGGTTTTTGTTACTAAACCCTTGAAGGGTACTTTTACACCAAACTTATCAGTATTCATAAATGGCGCGGCCCACTATAATTACTGCGTACATGCTGCTTTTATGCTCATAATTACAATACTGCCCCCCTATGTAAAGTATAACTACTCATATCTAGCCCCCTATGTTACGAATATAACTACTATAATATACTGCCCCCTATTACAGTAATAACTACTATAATACTGCCCCCTATGTACCAAGAATAACTACTATACATACCCCCCTCATTGTAACAAGAATATAACTACGATAATACTTGCTGCCCCTATGTACACAGAATATACGTATACCCCCTATTACAGATAGACCTTATGCCCCTAATGTACAAGGAATAACTACTATAAATACTGCCCCTATGTCAAAACGTATATATACGCCTCATACAAATAATTAATACTAATATCTATCCCCCCTATGTACGAGATATACTACTAATACTCCGTGCACTACCCCTCATGTAAGAGACTATAACTACTAATACTGCCCTATTGTACAGAATATAACTACTATAATACGCCCTGCCCACCTATGTACAGGAAATTAACTACTAATACTGGCCCCTATGTCAAGAATATAACCTACATAATCTGCCCCCTATGTACAGGAATATAACACTATAATACTCCCCCTATGTACAAAATATACACTACTATAATACTGCCACTGCCCCCTATGTACAGAAACCAGAATACTGACCTACGTAAGATATACTAACTGTAATACTGCCCCATGTACAAATTAACTCTATAATACTGCCCCCTATGTAACAAGAACTATAACTACTAGTATCTGCATACATGGATATCTGCTATCGCCCCTATGTACAAGAATATAACTACTATAATACGTACTGCCCTTGTACAGAAATGAACCTCTACTATAATAACGCCCCTATGTACAGAATATACTTACTATACGCCCCCTATGTAAGAAATATACTACTATAATACACCCTACCCCTATGTCACAGGAATATAACCTGCCATAATACTGCTCCCCTATGTACAGAGAATTAATACTATAATATGCCCCCTATGTACAGAATATAACTCTATAAAATCTGCCCCCTATTCATACGAATATAACTAATATAATACTGCCCCCTATGTACAAGATATAACTACTATAATACTCTGCCCCCTATTAACAAAGAATATAACTACTAAATACTGCCCCTATGTACAAGGAAACGATAACATCTATAATACTAGCCCACCTATGTAACAAAATAACACTATAATAAACTTGCCCCCTAATGTACAGGAATATACTTGCTAGATCATACTGCCCCTATGTACAGAATATAACTACTATATCTACTCCGGTACTGTCAGGACTCATTCTGCCCCCTATGTCCAAATATAACATATAATACTTCCCTATGTCAAGATACCATTACACTTGCCCCCATTACAAGATATAACTCTATAAATCTGCCCTTTATGTACGGAATATAACTACTATAATCTGCCCCCTATTACAAATGATGCAGCTGCATTCAAAAAAACATTTTTTATTTAATGACTGTATCATGTTATGTTATCATAATACAGTCATCAATAATAATTTTGCAATGAATTATCAGAGAATTGGATAATGCTGGCCACGCCGCACTGGTGTTGATACCTAAATGTGTCTCTGTGTCATCCTACCTCCAGGTCCATTGAATAATTTTTTGATCTATAATAGGGGAGCGGCTCTGGGTTGGTTGTCTTTCTGGTTGTAACTGTATCACTGATGCTAACCAAAGCACATATATTATACCTGTAACCAGGTTTGAGGCTAAAATCTCATTTCTAATACTTTCATGCAGTGTATCTAAGACTGTGATGCGTGATACAGTCTGTAGCTCTACTACTCACAAATCTACAATGTGTTGTGGCCAACTCAGATCCAACATTGTCCCATCTCCTGCTGGCCCCAGAAGGTGTCCTGAAGTAGGAGCTCTATGGTTCCTGAAAGTGATGTCCGTCGCACACTAGATATTGTTTTTCTCCTGGACACAATACATAAATGTGCGACCCTATGCTAGCCCAGGCCGCGCTGCCACCCCTACCCTCTGCTCCCAGAGCCAACCCACTAGCTCTCCCAGGCCAACCCTACTAGTCTCCCAGGCCCCCTACTGTCTCCTCCAAGCCAATGCTCTAAACACCCTACTGCTATCACCAGATCCTCCCTACTAGCCTCGCCAACCCACTCTACCAGCCACCCTACTGGCTACCTCCCAGAGGCTCCATCTTCTACTCCCGATCCCGTCTGACTCTCAGCACAAGCCATCCTTATCCCAAGGCCCTCTACTACCCGACTGTCCCTTTATCCAAGGCCACCCTACTGCTATCCCAGAGCCGCCCTACTACTATCCCAGAGTCCACCCCTATACTGCTACCTCCCCGAGCACCCTAACTACCTCTCCCATAGCCAACCCTACGTGTTCGCCCCGCTTACCATATCCCACCCTACTGCTCTCCCCACTGATCCAAGACCCTACTCTCTCTCCAGAGCCACCTCTACTGTTCTCATCAGGAGCCACCCATCTGCTCTCCAATAGCCCACACCTACTGCCTTTTCCCAGAGCCTCCCTACTGCTATCCCAGAGCCTCCCTACTACTATCCCAGAGCCTCCCTACTGCTATCCCGGAGCCCACCACTACTGCATCTCCAAGAGCCACCCTACTGCTATCCCAGAGCTCTCCTACTTACTAGACTATCCCAACTCTTCCCACGAGCTCCAATCCTACGCTATCTCCCGGAGCACCCTACTGCTGCTTCAAGAACCACCCATACTGCTATCCCAGAGCCGCCCTCCTCTACTATTCCGCCAGAGCCACCCTACTACTATCCTCGCCTAAGCCCCCCCCACTACTATCCTCACCCCATCAACACTACACTTATACCAACCACCCTACTCTATAACCCGAGCCACTACCCCATACTACCTAACCACTCCCACCCTACTACTATACGAGAGCCGTTCTATACACTTAACCAGAGCCACCTACTACTAAATAAAAGCCAGTACCACTTTACCTAGCTATACCGATTCCAACACTATACTATACCAGCATACTCACTACAACCAGTTCACCCTACTACTATCCATTGACCACCATACACTATACCAGCATACTATACCATCCACCTACTACGTATACCCTGAGCACCTCCTCTATCCCATCTCCCCGCTCCCTCGCTATCTCCCGCCCTCCCTCCCTCCTCCCCTCTCCCCACTCTCCCTCATCCCCTATTCATATGCCTATCCCTAGTACTATCGCCAGGACCCTATTCATCCCTAGCCGGCCCTATCTTCCATCACCTACTCTCATATCCAGAGCCACCTCTGTTCCAATCTCTCCCCTAGCCTACTGCGCTAATCCAGATCCACCCTCTACTCTCCCAGAGCCACCTACTGCTATCCCGCAGAGCCCACCCTAACTACTGTCTCCAAAAAAGAGCCACCCTACTACTATCCCATGAGCCGACCCCCGGTATACTACCCCCCACTCATCATCACACTATACTTACAGAACCCACGACACTAACTATACTTACACCAGCCCCCTTACTACTATAGCCCATAGACCCCCACCCTACTCTACTATACGAGAGCCGTTCTACTACTATAACATAGCCCCACCCTACTACGTATACGAGAGCCTTCTACTATATACTACTATAAAGCCAGAGGCCCCCTACTACTATACCCAGAGCCATCCTTACTCTATAGCTCAGAGTCAACAACTATTAATAAACCGCCTACCAGCGAAACTCCATGCACTAACCTACTATAGACCATGCCACACGACACTATCAAGACTATATCTACCAAAAGCCAACCTACCTATAACGAGCACCCTATACAACCAGAGCACATCCTATACAGAACTGTAAAAAGCCGTTCCCTACTTATAATACCTCAGACCACCCTACATAGGCGTACCAGACCACACTACTACTTACATCCTAGGACTACGTTTACCAACCTTATACTAAACCAGAGCCAACCGACTACTTACCGACACTACACGTACCATAGCACCACTACTACTAATACACTTTACTCCAGAAATACGAACTACTATCCAGAACACTATGATGGAGGTTTCCATGTGATGTGTATACCCTTTCCTATACTGTTCGCTGTTAGGGTTCTGCTATAATTGTCCTTTATATAATGACCTAATCCCCCTTGGCTGGCACTTTCCTCTGTTAGTAGGGAGCCTGCATCTCATAGGTTTACCAAATAATAAAAGCATCTGTGAAGCGCGCAGGGTCCCACGCTCCATAAAAAGTGTTGATGTAGGAGTCAGTACATGAGCATCACATTTCCTCCAGATCGTTTATTGATTACATATTACGGGTGGAGGTAGCGCATGGGTCCATTTGTTTGTATAATGCCAATTCTGCATGTTCAATGTTGTTCAGATAAAAAGCCAAGCTGTAGGCTCTCAATGCAGGTCCGCAATTCATCATTTTTATGGAATTCTTCTACCATAAGTTTTTACATAACTATATTCAGTGTTACTAGCGGCTTATTTGTCAATAACTCATTCCCCCATCTTTTTCAGACTCCTGAATGTCAACGAATGTTTTGGTATAATTTTAGAGATATGGGGTTTTACTAAGGGGCCCCGATGTCGCGTTTTCCGAACGTGTTACCCAATATTTCCGTTTGCGGCCGATTGTCCTGAATCCCCCGATTTTGCGCACACGATCGGTGTGGCGCAACCGGCGCCAGCGTGCACGTGATGAAGTTGGGGGGCGTGGCCGGATGAACGAAAACCCGACGGATTCAGAAAAACGCACAAGCATTTTAAAACAAAAGGGTCGCAGGACTCGCACTTACCTTCACCATGTGTAGGCCTGTGAACTCTGCAATGCCATTTCAGCGGGCCTCGTGGAACTTCAGCGCAGCATTCAGCCCCCTGGTGGGCGTCGGAGGAACTAACCCCCTCGAAATCCCGGCCGACCCAGATCCACCTCCGCAAGCGAACGCGCCCGCTGGATCGTGCAAATGGCAGCCGGGTAAGTATTATTCTGGCCCCTCATAAAGGGAAATATTTTTGTACATATCTTGTATATTGATCTGGGACCTTTCCACTCTAAGAACATTCTGTAAACAGTATATGTTAGTCTGGCTCTCCACCACTAGAGAAGTCTGTGATATGTAATCTTGATCTCTCCCTAGTACCCCCATCGTTTTTGTGAGTTACGCATTCCTGTACTAAACAGCAATCTGGCGCCCTGTGTGGATATAGAGCTCATCCCCTATTGAGCCATCTGGATATGTAGTTTGGACCTCCCTAATAGCGACCTCGACTGTGTAAGTCTTGACTTTCTGTATAGCATAAGCTTGGCTGTGTATCTGACCCTCCCTATTAGAGCATCCTGGCTGTGTAGTCTGGACCTCCCCCTATTAGAGCAGCCTGGCTTGTATGGGACTCCCCTGAGAACCTTGTCCCTCCTATTGAGAAGCCTGGCTGTGTAGTCTGGACCGTCCCCCTATTAGAGCAGCCTGGCTGTGGTGTCCTGGACCTCCCCCCCTATTAGGCAGCCCTTCTGTGTAGTCTGGACGACATCCCCCTATTAGAGCAGCCCTGGCTGTTAGTCGGGACCTCCCCCTATTAGAGCATCCTGGTTGTGTAGTCGGGAACTTCCTAAGAAGCTCTGGGTATCTGACCCTCCCCCTATTAGACGCTAGTCGACCCCCCATTGGCCCTGGTTGTGTCGTCCTGGACATACCTCCCTCTTATATAGAGCCTGGCTGTGTCGGTCTAGGACCCTCCCCCCTATAGAGCGGCGGACTGGGCACTGCCCGAGGCATCCTGGTTGTAGTCTGGACCTCCCCTATTAGAGCAGCCTGGCTGTGTCAGTCCTGGACCTCCCCTAGTAGAGCAGCCCTGGCTGTGTAGTCTGGTCCTCCCCCTATTAGAGCAGCCTGCTGTGTATTCTTGGGACCTCCCCCTATTAGATCAGCCTGGCTGTGTAGTCTGGACCCCCCCCTGTAAGCAGCCTGGCTGTGTAAGTCTGGACCTCCCCCTATTAGAGCACCTGGCTGTGTAGTCTGGACCGCCCCCTATTAGAGCAGCCTTGCGGTGTAGTCTGGACTCCTCCTATTAGAGCAGCCTGCTGTGTTGACTCGCCCTATGAGCACCTGGCTTGAGCTCCTTCCCCGATTAGGCTTTGTGTATTGGACTCGAGTAGCAGGCCTGGCTGTGTAGTTTGGAGGGACAGGATACAAATTCCCCCCCCTAGCACTGGCGCCCCATGCACCAGCACATGAGTAAACCCCCTCCCCTCCCAATCCCACTCCCCTTGGCTTCTATTTAAGTACAATACAATAAACCGTTTATATGAAACCATGGGGGGTATTATTTGTGTACAACAGTCTTCAGTTCATAGTGGTTCACACAGTTTAGCACAATTACACAGACATTACACTTATAGAGACATACTTCCATCCAAAAATTGAGCACTCCAAGTTCAAGTGAAACAGGGTCCAAAACTGGTGTGAGCGTTTGCGGGTCTTACCACTTTCTCAAGGTTTTGGAATAAAACCTTCCTTTTTTTTTCAGTTGAATCTTGGAATGCTGCCTCACTTATTTTGGAAATATACCGCGGAGTCCTTTTACCCGGTACTCTTGTCTTTGCAGCCCCCTCTGTATGGTAATGGCTGGGCCTAGTGAAGAGAGGCCATAGTCAATCACTGGCCTTATGGATGGTACCCACCTGAAGGTTCTTCTGGTGTATGCGGCTGGGCTGGGGGCAGACAGTTTGGTTTGATCCATTAGAAAACTTCTGAGGAACCATATGGAAAGCTCTAGAGGCACTCCTGGGGTAGCCCGAATGTGTTGTCCCCCCCGGCAGTTAGCCATGGCCTGCAGCTGCTACCCACTGATCCGCACAGTGCGAATACGCCCTGCTGGGCGGGATTCCACATAGCTCCACAGAGGGCAATCTGCAAACTTGGAGCTTCGGGGCATGGGGGGGGTGGCATGGATGGAGGCCATGCTGACCGCCTCTCTACTTGAAGCAGGCTCCTGGTGTCCGATTGGTGTCGTGGGTGGGGCACGTGCCAGTGCCCACGAGGCCCTTAATCTTGACGGTCTGCTCTGGAGATTGTGTCAATCACCCTGGAGGTAGCGCGCTTGAGATTTCTTCGCCGCATTGAAGGCACCCTTGTCTGCTGGGTCCGGACACCTCGTGCCATGGAATTCTCTGATGCGTTTTAATGAAGACTATACTTCCATGTTCTCTGGCTCCGTGTCTTGATTGTAGCCTGTGGGTGAGTGCCATCCAAGAAGGATAGTGAGAGGAACTGGGGAAAAACCAGGGGAAAACAAGGGGAAAAGGAACAAAAACAATGCCAGAGCAGAGGTGCAGGCAGCCCCTACCACACACAGCACAGCACTTGGTATCGCCTGGTCTTCGACACGTTATTTCTTGAATCAGGTAAAGTTTAAAGGTGAACCACTGTACTTGTATAAATGTTGCATCTCATTAATTCAACCAGCAAGTACGTATGCATTGTAACCTTGAATATCTACCTCAATCCCTACATGATCTGTTTTTATCAATAAAATTATACCATTGCACATCAGTCACCCGCTTGACCGTGTCACCGACCCCGGGCAACAGGCTGCTCATTCTTGGGCACTGACGCCATCTAAGACCCTCTACTGATACAATTACAACTTTTGATTAGAATGTTCAGGGAGCATCGTATTCAGTTTCTGTGGACATAACTATCAGGTTGTGTGTACTATGTAGCAATGCCCAGCGATCAATCTATGGGGGCACATTACATAAGGGTAGAACCCTTGCGCCAGTTTTTCATGGGGGTTTTTTTTACCCTTTCTCAGTGGAAACTCGGCTTGCCAGGTATTTTGGCGTGCGCTCGCACTAGCCCATTCGCCAATTAGGGGGGTTCCGGTGCAGTTTTTCACAGAAAATGTGGCAAAAGTCCGCCAGAACTGGGGGCACGGAGCTTAGTGAATTTGCCCCAGATGCTTACTATACACTTTGTTCTCTCTACTAAGTCACATAAATGTCTCACCTAGGGAATACACTTAAGTCCAGCTATATAGGCAGGTTATCGGCCGGTACGGTCAGTCCTTCTATTGTATACCACCACGGGGGGGGGGATCGCTTGACAAACATGTCTGGATTCTGTGTCACAGCAGTATCCTCAGCTTCTAGGTCAATAATGACAGGATTTGGCTAGACCTATATTGTTGCCCATCAACTATTCACTTGTGTTTTAAAAATTAGAATGAGAGGAGTACAAGTTGCCCAAAACTCCTCTGCTCCCACGAGATCCAGGTATACTCAGCATGCCTCCATATTCACTATGTGAGAGGGAGATGTCTAGTTTAAAAAAACCGACTGTACATCATCATACCTCTCACAGGGACCCAGGTTTATACCAGCTGTAATATATCATTATAATACAGGAGATCCGCGTTCAGCTATAATACGATCCCAGTATACCGAGCTGTACTTATAATCTTATATACATGAGATTCCCCAGGGTTTAACCACTCGCGTCATATATCCTATACATATATCAGGAGTTCCCCAGAAGTTATACCAAGCGTGTACCAATAATATTTGCGTGTTAATGCTACACGGAATCTTCACAGGTTATAAACCCAGCTGGACTCCAATAGATCAGTATATGAGGAGATCTCCAAGGAGCATTATATCCACGCTGCACACTATATCATTATATCCAGGAGATCCGCCAGGTTATACCGCTGTACATATACATCTATCAGGAGCTCCCCAGGTTTACCGGCTGTACATAATCACTATATAACCGGAATCCCCAGGTTAACCGGCCTGTACATATATCACTAAATACAGGCCCCAGGTTTATATACCAGTGCAAAGTTACATATTAGTCCATTGATATACAGAAGATCCCCAGCGATTATACCGTCTGTAAATATATCATTATGATCAGGAGCATCACCCCGGGTTTATTACCAGCTGCCGTACATATAAATCATTTTACATGGATGAACCCCCACGGCATTATACCGGCTGTACATAGCATCACTTCTATACATCGAGATCCCCATGTTATAAAACCTAGCTGTACATTATCATTAAGATCTCCCCGGAGATTCGCCCGCGGTTAACTGCCATCTGTACATATCATCATTACAACTTAGAAGGAGAAATCTTCTCCAGGTTATACCAGCTGTAACATATCTCATTAATATAGAGGAGATCTCCAGGTTTATAATACCAGCTGTACATCATAATATTACTATACAAGAGATCCCCAGGTTATACCGGCTGTACATATAACACTATAATACAGGAATCCCAGTATAACCGGCTGTACTATATCATTATATACAGGAGATCCCCAGGTTATACCGGCTGTACATATATCACTATATACAGGATCCCCAGGTTAATAAACCGGCTGTACATATTCAATATATACCGAAAGATCCCCAGGTTTATACCGGCTGTACATATATCATTATATAATACCGGAGATCTCCAGTTCTACTGGCTGTACAATATCATATATACAGGAGATCCCCAGGTTATACCGTCTGTACATAATCAATCATTATAACAGGAGATTCCCCAGGGTTATACGGCTGTACATATATCACTATAACTACAGGAGATCCCCAGGTTATAATAAAACCGCTGTACATATATCATATAATACAGGAGATCTCCCCATGTTTATACCGGCTGTACATATAATCATTATATACAGGAGTATCCCCAGGTTATAACCGATGTACATATATCATTATATACAGGAGATCCCCAGGTTGTACCAGCTGTACATATATCCATTATATACAGGAGACCCCAGTTTATACCAGCGTACCTATATCATTATACACAGGAGATCCCAGGTTATAGCGCTGTACATATATCAGAATCCAGGAGATCCCCAGGTTTACCGGCTGTACATATATCATTATAATACAGGAGATCCCCAGTTATAAACCAGGCTGTACAATATTCATATAGACAGGAAGATCCCCCAAAGGTATACCGTCTTGTACAACATATATCAATTATATACGGAGATCCCCATGTTTATACCGGCTGTACATAATCACTAATATACAAGGAGATCCCCAGGTTTACCGCTACATATATCATTAATCTACGGACATCCCCAGGTTAATCACCGGCTTTACATACTATCATTATATACAGGAACTCCCAGGTTTACTGGCTGTACATATAATCTTATATACAGGAGATCCCCATGTCTTACTGGCTGTACATATTCTTATATACAGGAGATCCCCATGTTATACCATGCTGTACAATATATCATTATAACACAGGAGAACCCCCAGGTTATAGCGGCTGTACATATATCATATATACAGGAGATCCCCAGGTTATACCGCTTATACATATACTCATTATATAGCAGGAGATCCCCCAGGTATACCGCTGTACATATACTTTATACAGGAGATCCCATGTTAGCCGGCTGTAAAAAACAAAATCTATCATTATACTACCGAGATCCCCATGTTATACCCGCTGTACATATATCATTATATACAGGAATCCCCCAGGTTATACCATCTGTACATATACTCATTTATATAACAGGAGATGCCCCCAGGTTATACCGGCTTACATCCCTACTCATTATAATACAGGAGATCCCCAGGTTTATAACCGGCTGTTACATAATCATTATAGACAGGAGATCCCCAGGTTATAAAACCGGCCGTACTATATCATTATATCAGGAGATGTCTCCCCAGTTTATACCGCCAACGAGAAACTCTTGGGAGCACCTTCTTTCCCCTCTCCCTCCGTATTATACAGGAGATCTCCAGGTTATAAAACCGGCTACATATAATCCTTAATATACCGGAGATCCCCAGGTTTATACCCGTACATATATCATTAATATACAGGAGATCCCCAGGTTATACCGGCTGTACATATATCCCTCCTATATACAGAGATCCCCAGGTATACCCCGGCCGCACATATACTCATTATCATAACAGGAATCACCGGTTATAGCGGCTGTACATATATACCTTATATCAGGAGATCCCCAGTTATCAAGCTGTAACATATATTCATTATATACAGGAATCCCCAGGTTTACCACGGCTGTACTTATATCAATTATATACAGGACAAAATCCCCAGGTATCCGGCTGTACATATATCATTATATACAGGAGATTCCCCAGGGTTATACCGGCTGTACAAATCATTATAACAGAGTCCCCCGTTATACCGGCTGTCCATATATCATATATATTACAGGAGATCCCCAGGTTATACACCGGCCTGTACATATAACATTTCTTACAGGAGATCCCCAAGGTTATAGCCCGGGCTGTACATATATCACTAATACCGTAGACCCCAGGTTATAACCGCTGTACAGTATATCATTATATACAGGAGATCCCCGGTTATACCGGCTTTACATATATTATTATATACAATGAGAGCCCCAGGTGTTATCCAGCTGGAAATATATCATTATATACAGGAGATCCCCAGGTTTTATACCGCTGTACATCTTCATTATATACAAGAATCCCCAGGTTATACCGCTGTACATATATCATTATTACGGAGATCCCCAGGTTATACCAGCTGTACATATATCATTATATACAGGAGATCCCCAGTTATACCGCTGGACATATATCAGTTATATACCAGGAGATCCCCGAGGTTTATACCCAGCTGTACATATATCATTTATATACATGAGATCCCCAGGTAATATACCGGCTGTACATATATCATTATATTACAGGAGATCCCCAGGTTTAATAAACAGCTGTACATTATCATTATTACAGAGATTCCCCAGGTATACCGTTGTACATAATATCATTAATATACAGGATATCCCCAGGTTTACCAGCTGTCGTATATCACTATCTACAGGAGATCCCCAGGCTATACACCAGCTGTACGTATATCATTATATTACATGATTTCACCAGGTTATACCAGACTATAGGGCCCTGTATACTATATGATATCCCATAGGCTATAGGGCCCTGTATACTATATGATATCCCATAGACTATAGGGCCCTGTATACTATGCGGTTTCTCTATACCCTGTTTTGCTTTGATGCTAATTATTTTGTATCCTGCATTTAATATATTACTTCCAGGAATGCCAGAGCTCCAACCCAAGCAGCCACATGTGGAATGTATGAAGTGGAGACAGATGTGCCGACCGCAGGAGGAGAGAGCAGAACATGTCTATTGTCTGAGCGGAGATGTGTATATATATATGAGTATTCCGGGTCACAGCTTTGTATGGACACCATTTAGTATCTGGGCTCAAGTCTTTGTGCTAAATAATTACATTTACTGACACATAGCTCCAAACCCCCTGCAGGGGGATAAGACTCATTGTCAGTTTTGCAGCACTTTCGTGGTGCTTTTTGATGTCTTTGCAGGGAGTTGCCTGCTAATATTCCTTGTCTGTAGTGGTATCACAATATAGAGGACTGTCGGAACTGCCATATCCCATCACATTGGGTCTGGTAGAACCGCATTATACCAGTACATTATACTGTAAAAGAGGTGATCAACGCTGATCCTCCCATAGACATCAGTGCAGCCTGTGGCTCCGTGTTTCCAGCCTCCCATGCACTAGGTCTGGGGTTTATGTCCCTGCAGCATCAGAGGGGAAAACGCAGCTCAGTCCCTTAGATAAAAATGTAAACTACTTAGTATGTGAACCTTTGATAAGAATTATCTGCAGCTCATGTAAGTTTTCTATGTAACCCATAGTGTAATATAATTTACAGACATTTGGAATAACAGATCAAATCCTTCAAGGCTGCAGCAGGTTGTCTAGAGGCGACTAAACCTCAGTGTGCTGACAGTATCTGAGAACTTCCTCCTCCTAAATATTATTATAAAGTATCATTATATAAATGTATCATATATAATATATATATATATATAAGCTTATTATGATGTAGCAATTCTACAGGTTGTTATTAGAACCGACATGTTCTTAGAGGCTCTTGGAAAAGATCTCCATTACTCATCCCCTTGAAATATTCAGCACTTTAGCCCAGGAGCTTGCAATCTGTATCTCAGTCCATTAACAACCAGCCAGGTCCAGAAGTGAGAGGGTTAAACCAGTCCGTGAGTCTCAAGAGCTTTCACTTCTATCCCAGTAAAGTTACTCAATGCATCCCGATTTCTCACAGCGTTTGGTCACAATTGTGTAACAATGTAACGTCCTCCGGGAGGCTGCAGCGCAATAAGGACCATACAGTCGCCATTGCCGCAGGAGCAGGTTGCGCTACATTTTCTTGCATCGGATTCTAGGGCAAGGGCAGCTGACAAGGATAGCAATAACCTGAGAATAATACAATGTGCAGGGGGTCATGAGGCGGAAACAGGATGGGGTAAGCCATGTCCCCAAAATCCAGGCACTGCCCAATTATTAAAACCCCACCCCCTTGTCTATGTAAAGCAAATAGACAAGGGGGTGGAGTTTGTTCCTGTAAACTGGATTTCCTCCTTTCTGTACACTTAATACCTGATGGGCTCTTGCTTATACAATGGAGCAGAGCTGCCGTGTAAAGCATCAGAGCATCTTCCTCATAGATTGTCAGCTCTTTTGAGCAGGGAACTCACTCCTATTGTTTCATATGATGTTACTACTCTGTAATGTATTATTTTTTTGTATACGTTCCCCATAATCTGTAAAGCGCTACAGAATCTGATGGCGCTATAGAATTAGAGATTTAATATTATTATAGCCTAATATAGACATCTTGCAGTAGGTAAGTAACATTAGGAGGCCTCCTGCCTCTGTTTCTCTAGCAGCATGCTGGGAGTTGTAGTTTTACACAAACGGGAGAAAGTAGGAGGACCATTGGAAACGGTCTCCTACCATGATATGTGTAGATTGTTATTGCCTTATAGCTTTTTATGCAGGGAGGTGTCATTGCCAATGGCAATGAAAATAAAAGATGTAAATTAATTTATGGATCTGACGACCATGATGAAAGGGAAAGAGGAAAAGTGACAAGTGAATATCAATGGGGCAGATTTACTTACCCGGTCCAGTCGCGATCCCGCGGTGCGTTTTTGTGACAAGGAGTCGGGTATGCCTTGATTCACTAAGCCTGTGTGCCCAAGTTCCTGCATCCGTTGCTTCTGTGCTGAGGTTCGCCGGAGTTCACCTGCTTCTTCCCGGTGTATGTGAGTGTGTGTCTTGCGACACAATTCTTTTTTTAAACTCTGCGGTTTGTCCGAATCTGTCGGGTTGTCCGACGGCCACGCACCCCGATTTCTGTCGCATGCATGCCGGTGCCGATGCGCCACAATCGCGTGCGCCCAAAACCCGGGGCAATTCGGCGCACATCGGAAATATTCACGAAACCCGAATCGCGGTCCCACGGACCCTTAGTAAATGAGCCCCAATGAGTCCGGACTCTCCAACTGGTGCAGCCACTGAGATACTAATCTGTTCTCAAACTGAATTCAATGGCATCCAGAAATGGAGCTGTTGATGGATTGGGTGCCCAAAAAGAGGGCTCTGAGTGCCACCTCTGGCACCTGTGCCATAGGTTCACCACCACTGCCCTAGGAGGTTTCTATACAATGGGGCTCATTTACTAAGGGCACGTTCTTTCTAGTACAAACTGCTTGCAGTTATTTAAGAAGTGTCTGCACTGCAAATGTGTTGCACACAATCGTTTTGTGGTGTGGCTGTACTAGTCTTCACGTGCCACAAATTTCTGCACTGAAGGGCTTTCCAGTTCTCAGTCAGACCGTGCGCCACATTTATCATGCAAAGTCCAACAGAAGTGTGCTGCACGACCCATGTTAAAGGTGCACCAAAAAAAAAAAGTGGAGCCCTCTGTTAGGGCAGTGCAGGGGGCACAAGATTCATGAAGAACGTTCCCCCAGAAATCCTGAATCTGGTGCCCCCTGCACACCACACAGGACACTGCACATAGTACACACTGCACTGCTCTTAGTAAATGTGCCGCAGTGTATTCAGCAGGAGGCAATTAGGATAAGATAATTCCATTTAAGACAGAAGATACATTCACAATCATTACAAAATTTTTCAATACGTGTTCTCTGACCATCACAATCCCAGGGTCCTGACATGAAGCAGAGTCAGGAATCCCAGTTATGAAGGGTTCAGCAAAGTTTAAAGGGACTCCGGCTCTTCAGGATATAAGTTGAAAGAAAATACAGTAAACTTTGCCACAGAGTTCATTGACCTCTTAACCCTTAATTCTCAGAACCAGTTTAACCACATAAATCAGAATTTCTGTCCTCGGTGCGGTGTCATCTTGAGCATGGAACAGGCAGCCGGCCTTCAGCTACACAAAGAACATTTAAAAAATATATACGGTATATTCATGGGTTTTGAAATTTTTTGTGCAGGTGTTTATAAAAAGTTTGATGGTTATGATTGTGCTGGACCAAAACAAAGAAACAGGGTCTTCTTCTTTAAGAACTAAGCCGGGTGCTGAAAATCAAATGACCTTGGTTAATTGCTCATCAGTAGAAGCCATCAGCAATTAAAAAAAAAGTCATGACAGTACAATAAGGAAGACTGAATACGCATGCTGTGTATGGAAGGGTGGTCAGGAGAATATCTCCTTGTTCTAAAAAGTTGTCAATTGTAAAAAGTTGCGTCTGAACAATCTGCAAGTATTCTAAAACAAGGCTCCCTGGAGAGATGAGACTAAAGTGGGGATGTTTGGCCACAATGAACAGCGCCATTTCTGGTGGGAATCAAACACACCACATCAGTGTAATCGCACCATTTGAATGCCCCCACTTCCAACTCAGTAATGTAGCTAAAATCAGTGGGGCACATTTACTAAAGGCTTTGCACCAGTTTTCTGATGGACTTTGCAGGTTCTTTCTAGTGGAAACTGCAAGCAAAGGTATAAGAAGTGTCTGCGCCACAAATGTGTCACACATGACCCTTTTGTGGCCCAAATTAGGGGGCGTTTCAGCGCTCAGTCGGACCATGTACCTTATTTAATATGCAATGGTGCAGATTTCCTTACCCGGTCCTGCCGCGATTCCGCGGTGCGTTGTCCAACAAGGATTCGGGTCTGCTGCGATTCACTTAGATTGTGCGCCCGAGTTCCTGCATCTGTCGCTTCTGCGCCAAGGTCCGCGTGGAGTTCATCTGCTTCTTTCTGGTGCATGTGAGTGCCTGAACTTGTGACACAATTCTGTTTTTAAATTCCGCGGTGTGTCCAAATCCGTCAGGTTGTCCGACGGCCCTCCCCCCGATTTCTTCAAGCCGGCGCCACAATCCGATTGCAAGCGCCAAAAACCCGGGGCGATTCGATGCAAAACGGAAATAATCGAGAAACCCGACTAAAGTGCGGCATTCAGACCCTTAGTAAATGTGCCCCAATGTCTGTCCCACGCCCCATGTTAAAGGTGCACCACAAACAGTTGGTGAACTTTGTCGGGCCAGTGCAGGGAAGCGCCAGATTCATGATTTCTGGCGCACATTCTTCATGAATCTGGCGCACCGAGCATTATACACAGGCAGAGCACTTTAAGTGCAGTTTCCAACAATCTTAGTAAATGTGCCATAGTGTGCCCTGCTGGCCTGGAGGATTTGACACATCCAGGCCATGTGTACAACCATTTGGGAATGTTGTCCTACTTCATTTCCCCTGTGGGGGCGCTGTAGGGGAAAGGATACTTGCCTGTGCTTCCTCTCCAGATCAGAGCGAGCACTGGGGGTCAGTCATCCGTTTTTGCGTTATTATGGATGCTGTCAGTCTGATTATCTATCCTGGCACAAGCAGGAGCCAAAGAAAACTGAGACCGGGCCCAGAAAATTTCAAAGCTATGAATCTATCAGAATAAAGCCGGCAGCTCCCTGTAGCCACCCCGGACCCTGCCAGCTGACCATCAGCCTGCAAATCAGCAGCGGCATCAGCGTATTGTGAAAACTGCTGGCACCCGCACCGGGTCACCCGGTGTCTCCACAGCTGGGAATTCTTGCAGACGTTCAGGAGACTTCTGGGCCGGGGCTCAGCAGAGGCTGGAGGCCGCTCTCCCTGCCAAGTGCCAACACACATGAAGCAATGGAATTATGAAACCTTCCAGCCGCCTCGCCACAAGCGTGCAGATATGATTTATCCGAGGTGATATTGGATAATCCTACTGTGTGCACACTCAGAGGCTGCTGACGTAGCAGAGCTGAGGTCGTCATTTGGCTCAAGTTGTAGCACCATGACAATCATGTGTTATCTGTGGCTATACCTGGGACTATAGGTAATCCCAAACTCCAAACCAGATTGTGTGAGGGCATTAAGGGGGGCATTTTACTATCTGGGGGCACTGAGGTACCGTACTATGCGGGATTGCCTTATACTATTGGGGGAGACACTACTATGGGGTATTATACTATGGGGTATTATACTCCGAGGGACACTTAGGGGAGAGGGGATGTTAGCGGGAGGTATAGGTAATCCTACCTACCTTACCCTGACCCTCAATAGATCTCCATCTCTGTCGGAATAGTGGTGTTACTTGTGTCTTGCCTTTTCCATGGTCCTGAAATTCAGAAGGATTGAATGAATCCTCAAAATGTCAGAAGGTTTTACTTCCATGTTCGTAAACCCTGTGTGGGGGAACCAGGAAATGGTCCATATGGATCTATCGGACTGACCGTCATTCCACTAGTGTAATTTGCAACCTATAACTTCGCCATGCGACGCACAGCTGCACCCGCCCGGACATGCTGGGAGTTGTAGTTTTACAGCAGCATGACGTTTATTTCCTTCATGTCCTGGTAGAGCCCCCTGGTCATGGCCATAGATTGCTCAGCATTGGGATTGCACAGTCACCTCACGCCAGTTCCCCTTGACCTGCTGCGACCCTATTACAAAATGTGTCTTTGGCAAACAAGGTTCCAGAAATTTTGGCAAATGCCAGTGTGATTTCTGAATCCATCCAATACTCATGTCATCAAGTGTAAAGCGTTAACTCCTGCGGGCTGGATCCATGCAGATTGCTTGGGGCCCTGATGATAGGGGGGCCCCGCACTGATGTTCTATGAGTGCCAATACAGTGTAAAGCAATGGAGGAGCAGGGAGCTGCAGACTCCTTTCTCCACCATTCAGAGTGGAGCCCCAGAAATCACTGATATCCAGCAATCTACACATCACACAGCACACAGTGACAGCTACAGAGGAGGAAGAGACTGCACAAAGTGACTGCTGCAGAGGAGAAAGAGAAAGAGACTGCACATAGTGACTGCTGCAGAGGAGAAAGAGAAAGAGACTGCACATAGTGACTGCTGCAGAGAAGGATGAGACTGCACATAGTGACTGCTGCAGAGGAGAAAGAGAAAGAGACTGCACATAGTGACTTCTGCAGAGGAGAAAGAGACTGCACATAGTGACTGCTACAGAGAGGGATGAGACTGCACATAGTGACTGCTACAGAGGAGAAAGAGACTGCACATAGTGACTGCTGCAGAGAAGGATGAGACTGCACATAGTGACTGCTACAGAGGAGAAAGAGACTGCACATAGTGACTTCTGCAGAGGAGAAAGAGAAAGAGACTGCACATAGTGACTGCTGCAGAGGAGAAAGAGACTGCACATAGTGACTTCTGCAGAGAGGGAAGAGACTGCAGATAGTGACTGCTGAGGAGAAGGACTCATTGGGGCACATTTACTTACCTGTCCCGTTGCGATCACCGCCGTGCATTGTCTGACGAGGATTCGGAGCTGCCGCGATTCACTGAGATTGTGCGTCCAATATCCTGAATGTGTCGCTTCCCCTGCTCAGGTCCCCGGAGTTCACCTTCTTCTTCCCGGTGCATGTAAGTGCTGATCTTGCGACACAATTTCATTTTTAAATTCCGCAGAATCAGTCGGGTTGTCCGGCGTCCATGCAAGCCGGCGCTGATGCGACACAAACCAATCGCGTGCGCCAAAAACCCGGGGCAATTCAAAGCAAAACGAAAAAAAAAAACGCAAAACCCGATGAAAATGCGCTGTTGGGACCCTTAATAAATGTGCCCTATTATATCAATGACATTAATAAGGAGCCGCTCAGTGATGGACTCCTAGTCTAATGGGTAACCTAAAAGCTCCGTCCCCTCCATAAGCTTCACCTCTTTGTATCCCTCAGTCTATGATACTACAGGGAAACCACCCACATCAGGTTATGGCTCAGGTGGAAACGCTTGTTCCTTCAGGCCGCGTTCACATGTGGTGTTTTGATTGCGTTCCTATTCAGTGACAACAAGCAGAGCTCTTTATAATAGTGCGTTGGTGGCATTGCGTCTCCCTGCCGCGTGTCGCCGTTTAGTGCTACGCCGACCCCTGACCCCCCTGCTGCAGGCTCCATTAAGGGTCCTGTGTTGTAATAGGAAATCCTTCTGCCTCCATCTGCTCCTCATTAGATGTTAATGTTTTTAGGAGACCCCCAGAGCGTGTTTGTAGCTGAAGCCTGACAGAACCTTGCGCCTCAAATATCTCCCTGCGAGCCAAGGTGATGTCATTGTGTGCTGGGACAGGACGGAGCGGCGGCCATCATGGACAGACGCCATAAATAATCACTGTCTCCTCCTATCCCCAGAGCCCGACCCCACCAGGACACAACTACAGGGAAAAAGGGACAGCAGCTGCCAGGGGGCCCCACACCTAACACCCAATCACTGTATCCCCTGTACTGTGACATCACTGTGTATTATCCCTGTACTGTGACATTACTGTGTGTATTATCCCTGTACTGTGACATCACTGTGTGTATTATCCGAGGCACTTCCCGATGCTGTGTGAGTACAATTCATGTGTGGCGCCCGGAAGGTGTCGCACGATGTGTGCGTGTGTCGCGAAGGGCAACAACAGCCGGGGGTTGTGGGTCACTGTGGGCGCAACGTGTGAGGCCCCCCAGAAGAACGATGGAGAAGGAGGGGGGCACCAAGAGAACCGGACACCGAAGTGCCAGCCCCGGCGGCACTTCTTTGCTGCAGGTTAATAGCTCTCCTCTGCTCTGATTGCTAGGTTAGTCCTACACCACGTCAAGGTAGCGACTGGTGTATCTCCCGGCAACATTCTGCAGATCACTCATTAAGGGGCCGTCCACCATGCTGAACTGCCTTCCCCTCTTGGTTTACTATACTACTGAATGCTCAGTCCTGTTTTCGTCAGAGTACTGAGCAGACAAGAACAAGCAGAAACGAGAAGAAACATCTCAGACGCCGGTTTAGATTTGGTGAACCGGAATAATGAACTTGCAACGGTGGATCAGCCAGGACCTGTCAACCAAGTTTTAATTGACGTCCGTCATCTTCGAAAATGGCAACAGATTAAAGGAGCTCTGGCAGCCGCCGAAATACAACCCAGAACCTTCATCATCGTCATATCGTAACACATGGGAGGCGGACTGTGTGGAAAGCTGAGTGTTCCTGCAGGAGTGGGACGCGGGAGGGGGCGCTGTTGTCACATTGGATCAAACAATTATGGCAACATTTTGAGTATTTCAGACATGAACATAAAATGAATGAATAGAATTTTCCGCAATTTCTCAACAGATAATCACAATACAAGGATGGAGAGCAGCTGATCATATTACTCATGCCTGCCTGCCCAGCATCTGGAAAACCGGCAGGTGGTGCCTGGTTATGGTATATGGTGATGCACGCAACTCTGACCTTCTCCTATTACCCTACCATTATGCAGGAACATGCGCCTCCTCGGTCTCTGATGGACTCAGACATCACCAAAGAGGTAGCCCGCGAGGAGCAATGAGGTTCATATGAATACCAGGGGGCATGACAACACTTCAACCAGATCAGAGTCACACTATAACACGCATGAAAGTGCAGGGCGGAGGAGTTATTAGATCTTGTTGTCCTCCAGAGCTGCTACCTCTTATCTGGTTTAAAAGCCCAATTTTGAAAAAAAAGAAAAAAAATTAGCCTGTAGCGTTGCCTTCTTATGGCTATACCCTATGGGGAGTGTAGTACAGCATTAATCTGCGGGCCCCGTTACATATCGACCAAGAAAGCAATGGCCGCACGGAGCGATATGTGCGGCACCGTTTACGCTCAACACACAGGACAAAGTTAGCACATGTCCTAAATCCCCATATTTTCTATGGCCCATATGTAATGCATTGCTATGGAGAGGGGAGGGTAACCCCGTGCCCTTGCTACGTCCACACAGGCATAGGTTCGTGTGCATGGGCCGGTACTATCAACAACATTGGATACTGGGACGAGGCAATTGAACTTTCTTCTATGACAGGCAAATGGTCACATATGAATTTTGATGAATGTCACTATAAAGCAAAATCTACCATCATAAACCAGGGACATTACTCATAGATCCAGTCACCGGTGACTGTGTATTTATATGTGTTAGCCATGGCCTCCTTCCTTCTAAAATTCAATAAATAATTATTGCAACATATGCCTTAGGGCTTTGGGGGGGGTACCAGAGCCCTCCATGCTGTTGTAAACACATGCTGTTACTGTTTCTTCCCCCTACTCCTTAAGCACTTCCATCTGTCTGATGGATCTCACAAGCGTGGCGGAGGAGAAGTGCTCTGCACATGCAAATAGTCCATGAAGCTAAGAAGGAGGGGCTCTGGTTAAACACATCAGGAAGTCCGTCGGCTCATAGCAAATTTTAAAGATGGATTTAGAAGGAAGAAGGCCATGAATAACAAATACAAAAAGATACCCAGTGCAACAGTCCCTATATCTATGAGTCAATGTCCCGTTTATCAGATGGATTTCATGGTAGATTCTGCTTAACGAAAGAAAAAAAGTCTTTTCACATGTCAACAACAAATGAACTCTGACTTTAGAAGCGTGATGTTGTATAAACGTCTGAGATCCCAGGAATCTTTTCTTGGCAAAAACAGGAATTTTCGTCTTTGTGTTTCGAGATTTATTGAATTGGTTAGAATGTCACTGTGGATCATAGGTGCAGCAGTGTTCGTCATCACCAAATTTTTCCAGTCACCTGATGGCAAATGACTGCTATAAAGGGTGAGGTAAGAGAGAACGGTGAGAGATGGGTGGCTCGTGTTACTGCAGGGGTCCATAATACCCAGCTCTCTCCAGAAACAGAAAACATATACGTGTTATAAGAGTAATCTAATATAGTCATAGTGCAGTGACCCCTACCTATGAATAGGAGCTATGTGTGCTATTCAGGACCTCTATGCATTGCCCACAGGAACCCTATACACATGGACCACAGGACCCCTCAACAGGTTACCTCAGACCCTCTACACGTAACCAGGACCCCTCTAAAAGTAGACTCAGAACCCTTTACACGTAGACCTTAGGACCCTGCTAACCAGGTACCTCAGGACCCTCTACAATTGAACCTCAGACAAACCCTCTACACATACTCAGGAACCCTTCATACATGGACCTTGGACTCTACTACATAGTGACCTCAGTACCCTTCTACAGATTTAATTAGGATCCATAATATGGACAACAGAGCCTTACACATGACCCCAAGTCCCTACACATTGACCTCAGGACCCTACAACACTGACCCTCTGGAGCCCTCTACACGTAGACCTCAGGACCCCTCTACAGTCTAAACCTAAGACCCCCCTACCACTATGGACCTCCTGGAGCTGTCTAACTTAGTACCTCAGGACCCCTCTACACGTAGACCTCAGGACCCTCTACACATGGACTCAGGACCCCTCTACCACATATACTCCAGGACCTCTACACGTAGACGGACCTCTATCGGACCTCACTCTACATAGGACCTCAGGACCCCTCACAACGTAACCCAGCCCCTACACGTGACACCACCTCTACAAACATGGACCTCCAGGACCCTCTACACATGGCTCAGGACCCGCTCTACACATGGACCTAAAGACCCCTACACATGGACCCTCATGACCCCTACACAGTGGAACCTCTGGAGCCTTATACCAACTCAGGACCCTCTACCCGTTAGACATCAGACCACTCTACCGTAGACCGTCATGACACCTACACATGGAACTCTGGATGGCCTCTACCGTAGACTCAGGACCCTCTACACAGGACCCTCAGGACCCCCTACTACAATATACCTCAGGACCCCCTCTACCCACTCGCTTAAACAGACCCAACCTCACCGTAGACCTCTAAGCGAGCAGCCACTCAGTTACGGACTATAAACGAGCCTCAGACCCTCTACATGGACCTCAGGACCCCTCTACACATATACTCCAGGAAAACACCAAACCCTACACCTGGCCCTCTGGACTCTCTACATATTGACCTCAGAACCTTCTACCACAGGATTGCAATATAATTGACAACAGGAAGAAGCTGACCATGAGACCACTAGCCCTCCACCAGGACCCAGACCCACTACACATGGACATCTGGGACCCTTGTATACCTGGACCAAAAAAAAATCAGGATACTCTACATATTGAACCTCAAACCTTCCACACAGGAACTTAGGATCCTTATGAACTATGAAAACAAGTGAGGCCTCTACACCAGGACATCAGGACCCCTAACAATGGACCTCAACTATGACCTCAACTAAACATGGAATCAGTGACCCCTACACATGGACTCAAGACCCCTACACATGGACTCAGCCCCCTCTACACATTATAACCTCAGGAACCGCACAACTGGCCCTCTGACCTCTCTACATATTGACCTCAGACCCTGTCAACAGGAGTGACAATATTTATGAAACAGGCGACAAGTACACAGGGACCTCAAGACCCTCACCAATGGCACTCTACCCCTAACATGGCCTTGGACCCTTGATACCTGGACTCAGTACTCTCACATTGACCTCAAAAACCTTCCACACATGGAACTTAGATCTATAAACATAACAACGAGAGCCTCTAACATGGACTCGACCCCTAACAGTACCTCAAGACCCCACACCTGGACTCAGGACCCCTACAGGGACCTCAAAGACCCCTACACCATGGTACCTCAGGACCCCTTAACATATATACCTCAGGACCCCTACACATGGCCCTGTGGACTCTATACATATGGACATCACGAACCCTTAACACAGGAATGCAATATATATGACAACAGAGAATGTAACACATGGACATCAAACCCCTAAACATGGACCTCATGCCCCTTACACATGGACCTCTGGACCTTGTATACCGGACATAGTGACTCTCTACAGTATTGCCTCAAAACACCTTCCACACATGGAACCTTAGGATCCTATAAACATGAAACAACAAGAGCCTCTTACACAGGACCTCAGGGACCCCTACACATGGACCTCAAAGACCCCTACACATGGAACTCAGCCCTCAACACATGGACCTCAACGAACCCCTACACAATGACCTTCAGGACCCCTATCACACAATACCTCCGTACCCCTAAACATGGCCCTCTGGACTCTCACATATTGACCTCAGAACCCCTTCTACACAGGATGCATATATATTCGACACAGGAGAATGACACCTGACCTCATGAACCCAGACACATGGACCTCTGGACCCTTGTATACCTGGACCTCAGGACTCTCTACATATTGACCTCAAAACCCTTCCACACATGGAACTTAGGATCCTATAAACATGAACAACAGGAGCCTCTACACATGGACCTCAGGACCCCTACACATGGACCTCAAGACCCCTACACATGGACCTCAGACCCCTTACACTGGACCTCAAACCCCTACCATGGACCCCAGACCCCCTACACGACCTCAAAAAACCCTTAACCATGGACCTCAGGACCCCTGACACATGGACACTCAAGACCCCCCTACAATGACCTCAGGACCCCATGACACATGGACTCAGAGCCCCTACACATGGACACGCAAGACCTCCTACACATAGACTCAAGACCCTCACAGACCTCACCCCACCTTACTCAGCACATAACTGGGACCCAGACCCTTACACAGCTGCAGACCCCAACATACCCAGCCATGGACCTCAAGACCCCTACACATGGACCTCAAGACCCCTACACATGGACCTCAAGACCCCTACACATGGACCTCAAGACCCCTACACATGGACCTCAGGACCCCTACACATGGACCTCATGGTCCTTGACATGTGGCTTCCCAGCTGTAGTACGAATGATTGCATGTCACAGTATGAGCAGAACTTATCCTAAGAGTCAGACCCACAGACCCAGTTGTAAAACTGTAAAAAATGTAAAGCTCTCTACTGTGAGACCGGGTCTTCATCCCTAGATGTGTGGAGTAGCAGGTATCACGAGGATGCCCGTCACCCATGTCGGGTCCTAGTCTCAGTTACAGATCCCACCCCTAGGTCTGCTTGGAGACCCTTTTCCGCTATCAGCTGGGTCCAGGACAAGGATGAGCGCTGACCAGAATCACGGCAATTATGAATTATGTGAGAATTCGATCATACACTAATACAATGTATCCACATTCTGCAGAACATTCCTCCGTCCTCCATTGTGTACGATGTTTGTACAAGGACGAGCGCCGATACATTGTCCTTGTTTGTTCACTCAGGGAAGAAGCGCAATAATAACAATAAACCCGGAGAAAACATGTAATAAACCCTGGAAAAACTGAATGGAATTCACAAACAAGCCGCTCCGCCGCCTCCCATTGGATAATAAGGATCCGATAAACATCTACGGCCGCCACTAATCATTAACCCCAGAGCTTTGACGCCAATGGACTTCTGGGCAGATTCACCTGTTTGTTTGGAGAAACCATGACTAGACTGAAAACAGAATAACATGTGTACCGCCGCTTATCCTCCAGGACAGAGGCCCCGCTCATGACCTAGGTCACACGCATGGAGCTGACCGCTAACGGACACAAGACTGGGACCAGGTCCACACACACAAGGCTTGGACCCGTTCTCTCTTTAAAATTCTACTACATTTACAGTCAAAAGCCACAATGGCCATTAAATGGACCATGATATAGAGCATGTTATAGAGCAGGAGGAGCTGAACAGATTGATATGCAGCTTTAAAGGGAAGGATTCAATATAACTTATTGGGGCTCATTTACTAAGGGTCCGAATGCCGCACTTTCGTCGGGTTTCCCCGAATATTACTGTTTTGCGCCGAATTGTCCCAGGTTCTTGGCGCACGCAATCGGATTACGGTGAATCGGCACCGGCTTGCATGCGACAGAAATCAGGGGGCGGGAATTTAAAAAAGGATTTGTGTCGCAAGATCAAGCACTCACATGCCCTAGGAAGAAGCAGATGAACTCCGGCAGATGTCGGGGCAGAAGCGACGGATGCAGGAACTCGGAATCGCGCCGGACCCGAATCCTCGTGGGACAACGCACCACGGGATCGCGACTAGACCGGGTAAGTAAATGTGCCCCATTATCTATACATATCTCTGCTCCTTCCATGTTTAGGACTCCAGTGGGTGGAGCTAATCAGTGATTGACAGTTATCTATATACACACAAGAAAGGTTATCACGCACCCAAGGAGCATAAAGGGGCTTTAGGTTGTGCAGAGGAAGCGGTAGTGCTTGGGTCCACATGCTACATAAAACCTATAGGTCCTTCTTGCTCCAAAAGTGAATAGTAGGTGGGGGCCCACTTGATTTAGCATTCATTTACAAGCCCACCAATAAAAGGCGCGTAGCACCATCACACATATATATCTACCCAACTACACGCATGAGCAATAATCCAGGAAACTAATACACGGCTCCAAACCCCCTGGATAGACATATATTTTCATGATGCAATTCTGACTTCCTCCAGCCACCACTAGGGGGAGCTCTCTGTATACTATGTATATAAAAACTGTATGCAACAGTCTCTTGAGCTCCCCCTAGTGGTGACTACAGGAAGACAGAATTTTATTAAAAAAGACACAATCAGCAGAACATTTTTTAGAAGTTTATTGTCAAAGTAAATATCTTTTACATATAAGAAGATTTGATGATTATATACACGGGATCATAGAGAGATTCTGATTTCATTTACATAGATCTGGTTATAACATGGCATCGTCTACACTGAGATTTCTATGTACAAGTTATTTACATACATTCAGAGGAGGACGTAAACCGATTGGTCAGAGGCAGCTCTACATATAGATACAGCAGGGAGGAACCGCTGAGGATTTACTATATTCTATAGATATAGCAGCCCTTCTTAAAGGGGATGTCCGAGATTAAATAAAAAGAGTTACTTTTCCGTACAGCACCACATCTGTCCAATGGTTGTGTGTGGTACTGCAGCCCGGCACAATGTATTTCAGTGGAGCTGAATCTGATACAATTTATTGGATTTGATTTATTAGACATTCTTTTTATATATTTTTAAAGGAATGCAAAATGTATTAAACTATTCAATGCCAAGAGGAGCCATCAGTAAGCACCAACCGTCTACAAATGATTTCCAATTGATTTTCTAATTAAAATAGAGGGAATAGAAGTGCATTGTGGCAAAAAATTTCACAGATTTATAGAAAGTTAAAATAAAGCTCAAACAGCAGCAATAATAAAATATATATTTATATATTATTTAATATACCGGTACAAATGACAGATACATAGTCCTGCGGCAGAGTCATGTGATCGGCTAGAGGTCGGAGGAGCATATACAACAACATATGATCTATGTGAGACCTAAGACAAAAAACTTTCTACAAGTTAAATGACTGTTTTCCAGCAATTTGATCAGAAGCTCCGGAGCGACCCCAATTTAAGCAACGGGGTCTGCAGCCTCCAGGGTAACAGATCCACTTTTTGTGGAATTAATACATGATACACAATGTAGCACATTTACATTCATATAGGTCATCTTTGCAGCTTTGGGAAGATTAAAGGACCATCACAAAATCATTGGAGAAGTCAGGACCTTTACTACATGATAGAATGGGTACAGGACCTTCACTACATGATAGCAGGAGTACAGGACCTTTAATAGATGATATGAGAATTAAAGGACCATTGCAAGGTGTTAGGAGGGTTTCCGACCCTTTACTAGATGTTTTTCCAGGAGTTACAGGTCTTTTACTATACTTCAGGGGTAGTACAGTCCTTTACGTATGACGTCAAAGTATTACAGGGCCTTTACGAATGTCAGAGTTTACAGGTCCTTTTAAGGACGTCAGGTATTAACAGGTCCCCTTTAATAGAAGTCGGGTATTAACAGGTCCTTTACTAGACGTCAGGAGTATTACAGGTCCTTTACTAGACGTCAGGAGTATTACAGGTCCTTTACTAGACGTCAGGAGTATTACAGGTCCTTTACTAGACGTCAGGAGTATTACAGGTCCTTTACTAACGCATGATATACAGGTCCTTTACTGACGTCAGGGGTATTACAGGTCCTTAAGTAGATGTCAGGAGGATTACAGGTCCTTTACTAGATGTCAGGAGGATTACAGGTCCTTTACTAGATGTCAGGAGGATTACAGGTCCTTTACTTACTGGCGTCAGGAGTTCTTACAGGTCTTTACTAGACGTCAGGGGTATGACAGGTCCTTTTACTAGACGTTCAGGGGTATTACAGGTCGCTTTCTAGAATGTCAGGAGGAGACAGTTCCCTTCACAAGAATTATAAATCCTGCAGTAGGTGATAGGAGAATTATAGGTCCTGCACTAGATACCAGGAGAAATACAGGCCCTGTAGTAGATGGCAGGAGGATGAAAGACCCTTTACTAGATGTCAGGAGGATTACAGGTCCTGCACGAGATTAGAATATAAGAATCTGTTATAAAATTTACTGACTTACTATTTGTCACATTTTATAGTATTTTAAAAAAATATTTGTTACTTTTATTAGAAAAATAAATGCACTTTTCTCAACAAATAAAGCTCAGAGGAAAAAGGCAAGTAAAGCCCTAATAGGTATAAACCGTAGAAGTAGCTTTGAAGAAGACCGCTCAGCTCCTGAGAAAGTTGTGTTCTTTTATGGCGGAGAAGGTGATGGTAGGTGAATCACAGAGAAACAGATAAGAAAGTGAGTGACTAAATGACGATAATTACTATAGCGGCTCAGGTGGATGTTGCTCTGGTGGCGTGGCTCAGGTGGATGTCACTTTATTGTACTGTTCAGTGGATATAACTCTGGTGAACCTGGATTTTGTGGTGTTACTCTTGTGGACACGGCTCTCGTGGATGTGACTCTAGTGTACATTGTTCAAGTGGTGGATGTGACCTTGATGAACCCGTGTCTTATGAATGTGAATCTGGTGGATGTGGCTCTATTGGACATGACTGAAGTGGTCGTGACTTTTATGGATGTGATTCCGGTGGACGTGGCTCAGGTGGATGTGGCTCAGGTGGATGTGGCTCAGGTCTGGTGGACATGAGTTTTTTACATCATAGATACTGTGACACAAAATGACATAAATGATAAACGCCCCAAAAATCTGGACAATCAGGAAAAACAGGACTAAAATATGATCTTTGCTCCCTTAAAACATGAATTGGAAGGAAATACAGAGACACCAACATTATACAATCACCTCCCAGAAGAGATTGCTGCTGGATGGATGTATCTAAGCCAGCCCCTCCTTTGTGATACTTTCTTCTCAGCTGTGTATCTAATCCTATCATGTGTCACAGATTATGTAAGCAGAAAGGGTATCTAAGGCCATCATTTGTGATATTGTCTGGTGAGCGGTGTATCTAAGCCTTTTGTTTTGCCTTCTCTCCATTGTTTCGCTGGGCCCTCTGTTATGTTATGCTGGGACCTGTAGTCCCACCTGTTTGGGCAGAAGTACAGACTCTACCTGAGTATCACAGTGACCACGGCAGTATGACCACCGAGACACGGATGCAACACATGATAATGTAATCAGGTGGAATTTAACATAAAGTGACCCCTCCCAACCAGTAACCCTTCATTGCCCGGACGTGCAACAATGTTCCTCCGATGCTTCATTCACACCCATATTAAATAAGAGCAGAGATGTCCAGGGATGTATTCCGCACCAATAAGTTATGTCAGGAAGACGGACAAAGTGCTTGGTATTGGATGGATCCTAAGGATGGGGGAGGGGGTCAGTTTGATAAACGCGTGGCGCGGCTGCTCCGGGGAAACCTGTGCACCTTGATGTGTTTGGACAGGTGGTCGCTACGAGCAAATTTCTTCTCGCAGACCGCACACTGGTACGGCTTGACACCTGAATGTGAGCGACGGTGTCGGGATAACTCGTCAGACCGGGAAAACCTGCAGGAAAAAAAGGAAATAAAGTCGTCAGATTGGCAAGTAATGCATGTAATGCAATCATGCTCCATACACACCCAAAGCTGCGCTCCATACCCATCATGCT
>WNYA01000185.1:0-163102 GCA_019512145.1 Engystomops pustulosus | reverse complement strand
CCATCATGCTCCATACACACCCAAAGCTGCGTTCCATACCCATCATGCTCCATACACACCCAAAGCTGCGTTCCATACACACCCAAAGTTGCGCTCAAAATGTGCCTCAGCTATCTGTATGATAGGAGACATAGCGTCACAGTGCCACCCAGTAACAGAGCCCCCATAACCAATAGTAAAACTGCCTTCCCATAAACAATAGTAGAGGCCGCATGGTACACATAAATGGCGTCTTAAAGCAACACTGTTACAATTGATCAGGGGGCCAAAAATATTTTCCGGCACCCAAGTGGGCTCCTTCAGTACCTTTGGGACCCTGGCACTTGCACAGGTATGCCGGGTGCTGGCACAGGTCCTGCCTTGGTGTATGTTGTTAGTAGCAGCAGGACTGTGATACATGTATTTACATCCAAGGATTGTAGCTTCTCACACCGAGGACGACCCCCCCCCCCCCCAGTACAAACCTGGAATATGAATCCATATATCACAGTCCTGCTGCTACTTACAATATACACGAAGGTCTGATTACACATCTCCCCAGGGACAATACATAACACTGGCTGCAGAGAGCACAGCAGTGTGAGGTCTGATTACACATCTCTCCAGGGACAATACATAACACTGGCTGTAGAGAGCACAGAGCACAGCAGTGTGAGGTCTGATTACACATCTCTCCACAGCAGTGTGAGGTCTGATTACACATCTCTCCAGGGACAATACATAGCACTGGCTGCAGTCTCTATGGTCACACCTGCTGACAGGTTCCTCTTAAAGGGGCAGCTTCATTCCTACAACTGCTAGAATGTTCTAGATCATTTCTATGTAATATTTCCTCCTTACTATAGTAGCATTTGCGTAGGTATATACTGACTAACATGTTATCCTTGTAATAGTCTTATAAGGGATGGGCTGCCACATTTCCTGGTTACATATACTGTAGAGGACGCTTGCAGATGAATGACCTTGCTGCAAATATTAACCTTTCCTACAGTCACAAGATCTTTACAGTAGAAATAGCTCTTGCAGATTTTTCCTGTATTTCCGTGTCTCTAGCAGATCCCACGCAGTCCTGCACTCATGTTACATATCACACGGCTCCTATTTTTGGGAAGCATGATGTACAGTTGTGCTGGGAGTGAATACCACATCTGCTGGGGCCCCTCTCCTCTATATCTTGGGGGTCAGATGAACAGTCGTCATGCAGTCATTGCTCTCACATGTAAACACGGGGCAGATCACATGTTACAACAGGTTGTGGAGAAACCTCCAGAACAAGGGCCCGTCCTCCCATGTTACCACACCAACACACAAGGTTACTGCAGGTTACACGCATGTGATGTTCTGAAGCAGGTAACACACCCAGGGCTATGCTACAAGAGCCAACAACATGGCCTGGAATTCCATTCACTTCTCACAGATCTGGGTGTTCCAATATGGCCGTCAGTACGTGACACCCATTCACCCTAGGGCCATACGACAGGTTATTGATGCAGTACAGATACATTATAACTAGTACTGACCTCCATCCACAGCCGGGCCACGTGCAGGCGAAGGGCTTCTCCCCCGTGTGCCTGCGCAGGTGCGCCTTCAGATGGCTGCTCTTGGTGTACATTTTAGTACATCCAGGGAAAGTACATTTGTGCATTTTTATGAGTTCTGTGGCAGGATTTTTTTGAAACTTTTGGCCAACCATAATACCAGATTGTCCCTGAGCTCCACCATTTGAGCCCATGGGTTTAGCAGCAATGGGCACTGGAGCAATGCGGACAAATTTAGAGGACATGTTTGACGACTGGACGAGCTGTGGGACCAGAGCAAAGGTCTGACCCTGAATGTTGACCAGAAGTTGCGCTACTTTGATGTTGTCGGGAAACTGTGAAGGCGAGGCCTGGTTGGCGTTGGACCCTTGTTTCATCTCTACAGGTTGGATCTGCAGTATAACAGGGATTCCACCTTCTACGGAGAGGCCGTCTGGACTTTTGCTACCAGGTTCCCCTTGTGATGCGCTATCCGACTGCTCCTGTGGATCCTCCTTTATGTCGATGGCTGCCATGGGGGCCTGCTTGAGTTGTTCAGAAACCAAATGGCCACACTTCCTCAGTTCTTGTTGGGTCTCAACTTTTAAGTCAGTCTTCATGTTCTCCTCAAGAAACTCCTCGATTTCATCCAAGGTAGGGTGAAATAGCGATGTCTCCTCCATGTCCACCCCAAAGTCAGGAACTTTGAAGAACTCCTCTTTGACCATTGTTGGATGTTTTCTTTTGTCCCACCAAGATACAGAAGCATTACCCAAAGACGTCTGGGACAGGAGATAGTCTAGAATACTGTCCTGACCCTCAGCACTGCCCGTACTACTGTAGCTGGAGCTTAGCACCTGGGAATCAGGACTGGAACAGGAGCGGAAACTGGAAGAGTCACTGTCATCCTCGGAGGTGGGAGAAGGCAACATGTGATAGCTCCTTCCTCCCATCAACATCTGCGCGGAGTAACTGAGGTTTGACTGCGTGTTTGAGAAGCACTCATCCGTAAGAAGCAAATGATCCACCATTCCTGGATGAACTTCTGAGACGATCCCAGCACCATAAGCCAAAAAATGTAAAATATCCCTTGCGGAAGAGGCCCTGCAAGATAAGAAGACATGAGATTGATGAAGTCAAGTCTGGCTACATCTAAGGAACTTCATATCCAATAAAGTTTCATTATGACCCAAGATGTGGTCTAGTTACATCCCAGAAGTTTGCAACTGGGGAACACATGAAGTTATATCATGATGACCCTTAATGAGGTCCATCCAAGTGTTCTTGACAACTATGGACTACCAGCCTGCAAGCAACTGCGAGGTTGACTAGAATACAACCGGGTTACTCTTATGTTTTTAGGTCAAAAATCAGGGTCATCAAATACACACCTCTATCTATAAGAGTGGAATAGTATCAAAGTTATTCATTATTTGCATGTGTTTTGAGTTAATCCTAACTCCCAAAACTTATTGGCTTCTTATAGATCTAGATACCATTGTGATAGGGAAGCAACTAATAAACCTAGTGGGGACAAGGCCAACCATGACTGGTTACCATACCTGGGTTCTGAAGAATTAGGTTCTACAATAAACAAAACCAAGGCGATCCATAAATCAATTAATGAGTAAAGTAAAGTGAAATATTTTTGGAAGGATAAACCACAGAGCCCTCATTTGCAGTCCTACGTAAGTCTTCTACATTCCTTTACTTGGCTCTTAGAACCTGGTCTCGATGTATCGGCCAACTGCACTTTGAGAACATGTTGTCTCATCCCCCCTCTTGGCAGCGAAATGGTAAACTGAAGGTGGAATGTTCTGTTAATGAGATGTTTTAATGCAGGAACATTCAAAGATTGCTGGATCTGGCTATCAGTTCCGCACATAAGGCAAGATCGCTGGCTCCAGAGGGGAGCGGGATAAAGGCTCCTTTCTCAGAAGACGTAAGTCTATTACAAGGGTAACAGTCATCCCCCGTCATATGAGGGCTGTGACTGTGCATGTATGAAAACCCTAGTCATGTTCCCCGCCACACTGAGCCCCTTTCCACATGCTACACTGTTGCTCTGTGTTACGCTCTGTCAGATGAATAGTCAATAGGGGATTATGTGATGTCTTAACCCCTCTTCTTCCAGGGGTGAAGGTCATCTGCTCCTGGTGAGTCCACATGTCACCATCTATCATGTCCATCTACCAAATCCCAACAGCTGTGGCGATGATAGATGATGAGCTCCTACTGGAACACCCATGAACCTGAGAGCTTGTTATTTTAGCGGATACTATAATGTCTCCTAACCATCTAACTTACTATACACTGAGTGTGATAATTCAAGAGTATAAAGCAGTGATGGCGTACCTTTTAGAGATCGAGTGCCCAAAATGAGACGCAAAAACCACCAGCTTTTCCCAAAGTGCCAACACGGCAATTTAGGCAGTAACAAACTTATTGCTACCAGAATCTTTGAGCTCCAATCCGACACCTTTTCACTCTTCGGACAGGACCAAGCAGCACAGGATGGGTCACTTTAAAATAGCAGGGTGCTACTTGGACTGCCTGAGACTGCAGGAAGAGGCCATTTCTCCCAAACTCTGTCCCTCGGAGACAGCCCGTGTGCCAAAAGATGCCTCCGAGTGCCATCTCTGCCACCAGTGCCATAGGTTCACCACCACTGGTAAAAAGGGTAATTTCTTCAACCCTCCTGTAGACTGCATGTCCTCATTGTCTACATTTCTATGGAGCATGGAGGGACAATGGGAACCCTTCATGGGATTCTTCATAATCAAGATTGGACCCTCACCTCATGGCTCTATGACCTGTCTATGGACATGCAAATGAAAGAAAACTCTTCTAAAGTTCCCCTGAATTTGAAGGTTCTCCTGGAGATCATTCATCATCATCTTGTGAATGCAATTGACATCCAGGAGAAACAGGGAGTTAGTTATTCTCCCTAAAATGTTGGAGGGCACCATAAGACCTCCACCTTCATTTCCTATCTGGACTAACCCAATAATACAAGAAATGAGTGAATGTATTCCCAGGAGGATCGCCAAATTCAGTCAGTCACTATTGGGATCGATTGGACTCAACTGGACCTAATTCTGATCCTATGTATCCATTCCCTCCTCTCTATGTGACATATGGGTGGGTCTACAATTTTCCGCTGACAGCTGGATGTATTTTTGAGTCTTTAACTTGAAGAAGAAATAATCAGCTGGGAAAGCATGGAGAACTCTTCCCTCTCCTGTGTTTGTTCTTCTCTAACTGAAGTGGAAAGATTGTTAAAATCTTATCAGTGACTTTGAAGAGTTACAAATTAACCCAGGAAATGGAATAATGGGCACATGCTGACATGTGATTGCGGACCAGCCAATCCCGCGCTCAGGGCTAATATGATGGACAAGAGAAGGGGACCACCCACCTTTTACCCTATGTCACCAAGCTTTCCTACAGCCCTGAACGGTAAATCATTAATCTAATGATTGATGTGGCAGAATATCCAGGCAGATGACGATCTGACCACGATCACCACCACACTCCATGGCTGTCAATACCAATTATATTTAAATGAGCGTTCTACAAAAGTGACATCAGATAATTCCACTGCAAAGTTTCATGACAGCGACCACGTGACTAACACAAGCCGGGGGCAATGCACTTGACCCGCTGCAGCTTTACAGTAGTCACCAGATCCTCTACTAGAGTCTACAGTGTAATATCACAGATAACACAAGATCCACATCTGGGAAGAGCAGGAAATCGTCACAAATCAACTTGTTTTTATTATCCTCAAAATTTCTGGAGGTAATTAGACACATTTTTCTTTTTGCCAAAATTCAGGGGAAAAATGCTTTCAAGTTAGATCCTACACTGTGTCCAAAAGAAGATGGGTGCATGGAGGGATGGATAAATGTGGGATAGAGCAGAAGATAGATGATATATAAATAGATAGATAGATAGATAGATAGATAGATAGATAGATAGATCCTCACTTCTAGACAACCCCTGTATTAGCAGCTTATCTCCACAGGTTTCTTGTGTTGGCTCCTGAGGCCAGTGAAGATCAAGGAGCTACAGTCGCTATGGAATGTACGGATTGTCATGTAAACAGCCGCCAGATTAACCCTTGGAAGAAAGCAGGGTGCTATGCCAAGTTCATAGGGGTTAAATCTGAGGGTCCCATTCTCAAGATTGGCAGAATGGTGCAGATATGATGTGGGACATTCACACAAATGCCACTGTGCGCACTTGTAGAGATTTAACCCCTTCAGCCCTGGGGCTTAGAGTGACAGCAGCGTTAGGGTTAATGCAGCTTATCCTTGGTGCTGTGTGTGAATGGAGCATTGTACAGTCTATTATTGAGTCCTTACAATGTTCTCCAATCCCCAATCTCCGGCCCCTGGTGCTGAACATGACCGCTAGTAACCCCCTCCCTCCCTCTCTGCTCCTACTGTCAACATTCTCCTCTCCATAACAGCCCAGGAATAGCTACAGCAGCACATCTCATCTAACTGCACCAGGCTGCAAAAGACATGTGCCCATCACTGTGCCCAGAGGAGCAGTCACACAGAAACCTATCAATGCCCTCGTACAGCCCAAGGTGTGTGCCCATCACTGTGCCCAAAAGAGCAGCTACACAGAGACCTATCAATGCCCTCCTACAGCCAAAGAAAGTGCTCATCATTGTGCCTAAAGGAGCAGCCACACAGGGACCTATCCATGCCCTCCTACAGCCCAAGGTGTGTTCCTATCACTGTGACCAAAAGAGCAGCCACACAGGGACCTATCCATGCCCCCCTACAGCCCAAGGCATGTGCCCATCACTGTGCCCAGAGGAGCAGCCATACAGGGACCTATCTATGCCCTCAAACAGCCCAAGACGTGTGCCATCACCGTAGCCAGAAGACCAGCCACACAGGGACCTGTCCATGCCCTCCTACTGCCCAAGATGTTTGCCCATCACTTTGGTCAGAGGAGAAGCCACACAGGGCCTACACATGCCCTCCTACAGCCCAAAACAGGTGCCCATCACTGTGCCCAAAAGAGCAGCCACACAGGGCTTATCCATGCCCTCCAACAGACCAAAACGTGTGCCCATCACTGTGCCCAGAGATGCGACCACACAGGGACCCATTAATGCCCTTCTTCAGCCCAAAAAGTGTGCCCATCACTGGGCCCAGAGATGCAGCCACACAGGGACATATCTATGCTCTCCTGTAGCCTAAGACGTATGCCCATCACTGTGCCCAAAAAAACAGCCACACAAGGACCTATCAATGCCCTCCAACAGCCCAAACCGTGTGTGCATCACTGTGCCCAGATGAGCTGCCACACAGGGACCAATGTGTGACTGGAATCCAGAAATCTAGGGCAAACCAACTCTTCACAGGAAGAAGACACCCGCAGCTGATACATTCTATTTACATTATTTGGATACATTGTATCAAACTCCAACACTGTGATACTTTGCATCCCTGTCAATATCAACAATGACACATTCTGCTAAACACAGGAGAAATGTAGGTCACACTATAGGAAGATGACATACTGCCCCCCATCTGCCATAGAGTAAACAACCACCCCCAATACTGGACTACAACTCCCCTAGGACACAGAGCCAAAGCAATCGTACATGTAATATCTTTTTATACAGTCATGTTTATATAGGGATTACTGTTAAATAGCAGAAGTGATGTGACTATTACTGTATACAGAGATGTAGCAGGTGAGTTTATTTAACCCTTCCTGTTCTGTTATACACATTGGCCAAGGGTAATGTTGTAGTGTCACAATTCTGTGTTATATCACAGGGAACAAAACATGACCTTACCATGGGATTAGTCACATTACAAACTCAGCTCTGCTAGATGGATGTAGATAGATAGATAGATAGATAGATAGATAGATAGATAGATAGATAGATAACATGGATAGCTAATACATAAGAGACAAGTAACACATTGATGACACGACTTGATCTTTGTTATCCAGCTGTTAAGTAACTGCAAACCCTGCAGAGGCCAACCCTGAAGTGCATGCTGTTACTTGTAGTCCCCCAGCTTGTGGTCTGGCTCTCTACATGCCATTAGTAACTTATTGCTGTCTCCTATGTCAGCTCCGGGTCACCATATGTTGGGATTATTACTATGATTTGCACATTCTCCCCTCCACCATCCATGATCCTCTCCCTACCTGCTGCTCCAGCAGATCCCAGGGAATTAATCAGTAAAGTTTTAGGAGTTTTTCCTCCGCGCCCTTGAGGTGAGTGACAGCAGCGGCTCCGGTACAATGTGTCTGCAGCAGCCAGCAGAGTAATACTAGTGATCCTCACATGACTGGGACTGGGACAGGGAAGGCTTGGAGAGGGCTCGACCACATCTCCGCAGCTCATTGGTGCAGAGTACAGGGGGCGTGGCTTGTGCACTTGTCATCAGTGGGAGTTTCTTCCCAAGCCAAGAAGTAAAAGTACAGGGAAGTCTCCTTACACCATGCTGCAGGCATCTCCTGTCATAGGATCAGCTGCGGAAGATGTAGCAGAGCTGACTGTGTCCTCACACTACATGCCCTTACCATCGGATGTGCACATTACACACCAGCACATAGATCCTTACACCATGCTGCAGGCATCTCCTGTCATAGGATCAGCTGCGGAAGATGTAGCAGAGCTGTGTCCTCACACTACATTCCGGCCACATCGCTCCACCTGTAATAATAGTGCTCGAGCGGCCGCATCGGCCACGTCGAACACTATTCAGTGACGGGCAGGAGCTTCCTGTCCAGACGGACGGAGGCTCCTGCCCGACTGCCACGACGTGCCGGGGGCCTCAGCAGGAGCCGCTGGCGCTCCAAGCGCTGGATGCGGCGGGGGCCGGATAAAAACGGTCCGCGGGCCGCATGTGGCCCGCGGGCCGTAGTTTGGGGACCACTGACTTAGAGAGTCCGGTTATAGATTGATCCGTTGTTGGTTCTGTTCGCCAGTACGGCCTCCAGGTGAAGAGAGACGAGATCCAGAAGCTGGAGAGCATGGCCGCCGCCGAGGAGCTGAAGCTGGAGAAGGCCGAGCAGTTCCTGGAGCAGGACGCCATCAGATTTGATGAGTTCCTGAAGGAGAATGACAGGAATTCTGTAGAGGCCATGAAACAGTAAGGACCTGTCCTCACCCTGCTGTGCTCTGTGTCGCCAGTGTTATGTATTGTCCCTAGGTGTAATCAGATCTTTGTGTATGTTGTTAGTAGCAGCAGGACTGTGATATATGGATTTATATTCCAGGATTGTAGCTTCACCAAGTGCACTGGGGGCGTGTTCTCACACTGCTGTGCTCTTTGCAGCCATTGTTGGGTATTATCCTTGGAGAGATGTATAATCAGACGTTTGTAAATGTTGTTAGGAGCAGCAGGACTGTGACATATGGCTTTATATTCCAGGATTGTAGCTTCTCCAAGTGCACTGGAGGCGTGTACTCACACTGCTGAGCTTTGTGCTCTCTGTAGCCATTGTTGAGTATTATCCCTGAAGAGATGTATAATCAGATGTTTGTAAATGTTGTTAGGAGCAGCAGGACTGTGACATATGGATTTATATTCCAAGATTGTAGCCTCACCAAGTGCACTAGGGGCGTGTCCACACACTGCTGTGCTCTGTACTCTCTGTAGCTATTATTGGGCATTATCCCTGAAGAGATGTAAAATCAGACGTTTGTAAATGTTGTTAGGAGCAATGTCACAGTCCTGACATGTCTGTATATTCCAGGATTGTAGCTTCTCAAAGTGCACTGGAGGAGTGCACTCACACTGTTTGCAGCCATTGTTGGGTGTTATCCCTGAAGAGATGTGTAATCAGACCTTTGTAAATGTTAGGAGCAGCAGGACTGTGATATATGGATTTACATTCCAGGATTGTAGCCTTAGTGTGTGTTCACACTGCTGTGCTCTGTGCTCTCTGTAGCCATTGTTGGGTATTATCCTTGGAGAGATGTGTAATCAGATCTTTGTGTATGTTGTTAGGAGCAGCAGGACTGTGACATATGGATTAATATTCCAGGATTGGAGCTTCTCCAAGTGCACTGGGGGCGTGTCCTCACACTGCTGTGCTCTGTGCCCATTGAATAGAAATGGCTTCTGCTGGATATAACTGAATCAAATTACTCAGCCTCTGATTTACACTTAGGGCCGACAAGGAGACGAAGCTGAAGCTGGAGCGCGCGGCAGAGATCAAGAGTCTGACTGGACAAATGATGAACATTAAAAGGTAATAGAAACTCCTGGCGCCAGATGTCGATCACCTGACATGGAGATACATGGCGGCGTTCTCCACAGCGCCACACCCGTCTTCTGGTTGTGTCTGGTATTGGACCTCATCAAAGTGAATATGGTTCAGCTGCAATACCAGGCATGACCTGAGGACACGAGTGGCGCTGTTTCCAGAAGAAAGCAGCCATGTTTTTGTAGTCCATTCCAGAGGCTTTAACCCCGTCCTGTCGTTTTCTATCGTCCTCAGTGACATTGCGAAGTCGGAGGAGATTCTTCGGGAGTATCTCATGTACAAGGAGTTTCTCTTCCGATTGTCTCCTAAGGAGTGGCAGGAGGAGATCCTGAAGAAGAGGGCGAAGGATCGGGAGAGCCGGTCACATCTGCCGCCCATCAGCAGGGAGAAGGAGAAGAGCGGCTCCGTGTCTCACAAGGTCTCTGCATCCCCGGTGTCAGGGAAGAGTAAGTGTCCAGGGGGCGGGGCCACTGAGCTCGATACATTGTATCCCGGGTCTTCTCCGGTATAATTTGTTTCCTCCTCCTCATCCAGAACCAGAATCTCGATCGTCCGGACCACTGGCCAGCCGCGACTCCACCCGGGACATCCGCCAGCCGTCCAGGTCCAGCCTCAAGACCGTAGCCTCCAAGAAAGTGTAAGGACATTGTGACGTCTCGTGTGTATGGAGGACCTTAAAGGGGCGTCTGCCTTTCTCTGCAGTGACCCATCTATTGTCTCCACAGGAGCAGCACAACGCTACAGGAGGACGAGAACGTCTCCGAAAACTTGGTGTCCTCCGACAGTGAAGAGGTGAGAGAAGTTTTGGACCGCGCATCCCCCTGTCACAAGGTCACCTGCCTATAAGGACAAGGAGAGGGAAGGGGCGGCTTAAAGGAAATATTCCATCATAATAAACCAGGGACATTACTCATAGATCCAGGCACCGGGACTGTGGTAACCTTCATATATTTGTTATCCATGGCCTCCTGCCTAATGGGCCTGAAGGATTCTGGGGCTGTTACCAGAGTCATTCTGTGCTGTAGCTTCACAGGTTGTTATACTGCCACCCCTCATAGAGGGAGGGGGTGACAGTGTAACAGCCTGTGAAGCTACAGCATGTAGGTGCTCTGTTAACACCACCAGAGCCCCTCAGCCTTATTAGCATAATTTTAATAGTTGATCTTAGAAGGAAGGAGGCCATGGATAACAAATATAAGAAGATTAGCACAGTCAGGGTGTCTGGATCTATAAGTGTCACTGGTTTATCAGGATGGATTGTTGATAGATTTCTTTTAAAGATGAAAAACATGGCTGCTTTCTTCCAAAAACAGCAGTTTGGGGTAGTGAAAAGGTTAATGACAGCAACTTGTAAAAAAAAAAAAAAAAAACACATCCCTGAAGCGCCAAGGGTAGTGAAGGGGTCAACCCTAAGCACCCCTGGTAGCTTAGGGTGACATAGGGGGTTAACAATTCCTGGTGGCCTAGGGTACATTCTGTTCTGGGGTAGCAGTTAGGTTGATACCAGTTTCCCTGGTTGCACAAGTAACAGTCTATTTTCTACACTAGACCACCAGGTATACTGCTATTAACTCCTTCATTGTCAGCATAATTATGGATGCTGGGATTATCCCACCAGGAATGCGGATATGAGCCCCCTCACTACCCCACACCACAATGGAAGCTGATGTCAGCCCCTGGTGTTCAGTGGGATGATCAAGTAATGTCTGCACTGCCTGCGATGGGATGATGGGAGTTATCCTCCTCCTATAGGCCATGCACACAGCAGAGTAGAGAGTGGCTAAGCGGCTGATGCTGATGACTGATCTTTTCCCAGGAGCCGGAGCTTTACTTTACGGATCCACAACAATTACTGAACATCTTCTCAGAAATGGAGGAGCGGAACCTGTCCCTGATCCAGAACTCACAGGAAACGGAGGAGGCGCTGGAGGAGATGAGACACAGCATCAGCGCCACCGAGAGGAGAATGTGAGTGCAACCTAAAGCAGAACACAAACCCATCCACAGTCATTCTCTCTAACTGGTTTCTTTTTCCATCTCCAGGGAAACAGAGACCCAACAGCTGAAGGCCCAGATCACCCATCTACAGGCAGCCATAGCGCGGGAGGAGGAGAGAGCTGCAGATCTAGAAATGAAGTGTCGTGTGTTTGCCTTTGGCCAGTACAGTTTTGAAGAGCAGGTAAGTCCACATGTGCAGAATAGTGAGTGCAGCTCTAGAGTATAATACAGGATGTAACTCGGGATCAGTACAGATAAGTAATGTCGTGATGTACACAGTGACGCACCGCATCCACATCAGAATAGTGAGTGCAGCTCTGGGTTAATACAGGATGTAACTCGGATCAGTACAGTTAAGTAATGTCATGTATGTACACAGTGACTGCACACAGCAGCAGAATAGTAGTGCAGCTCTGGGTATAATACAGGATGAACTCAGGATCAGTACAGGATAAGTATGTCATGTATGTACACAGTGACTGCACCAGCACAGAATGTGAGTGCAGCTCTGGGGTATAATACAGGATGTAACTCGGGATCATACAGGATAAGTAATGTCATGTATGTACACAGTGACTGCACCAGCAGCAAATAGTGAGTGCAGCTCTGGGTATAATACAGGATGTAACTCAGGACATACAGGATAAGTAATGTCATGTATGTACACAGTGACTGCACCCAGCAGAATAGTGAGTCAGCTCTGGGGTATAATACAGGATGTAACTCAGGATCAGTACAGGATAAGTAATGTCATGTATGTACACAGTGACTGCACCAGCACCAGAATAGTGAGTGCAGCTCTGGGGTATATACAGGATGTAAACTCATGATCGTACAGGATAAGTAAGTCATGTATGTACACAGTGACTGCACCAGCAGCAGAATAGTGAGTGCAGCTCTGGGGTATATACAGGAATGTAACCAGGATCATTACAGGATAATAATGTCATGTATGTACACAGTGACTGCACCGCAGCAGAATAGTGAGTGCAGCTCTGGTATAATACAGGATGTAACTCGGATCAGTACAGGATAAGTAATGTCATGTATGTACACAGTGACTGCACCAGCAGCAGAATAGTGAGTGCAGCTCTGGGGTATAATACAGGATGTAACTCAGGATCAGTACAGGATAGTAATGTCATGTATGTACACAGTTGACGGCACCAGCAGCAGAATAGTTGAGTGCACTCTGGGGTAAATACAGGATGTAACCAGGATCAGTACAGGATAAGTAATGTCATGTATGTACACAGTGACGCAACCAGCAGCAGAATAGTGAGTGCAGCTCTGGGTATAATAACATGATGTACTCGGGATCAGTACAGGTAAGTAATGTCATGTATGTACACAGTGACTGCCCCAGCAGCAGAATAGTGATGTCAGCTCTGGGGTATATACAGATGTAACTCAGGATCAGTACAGGATAAGTAATGTCATGTATGTACACAGTGACTGCACCAGCAGCGAATAGTGAGTGCAGCTCTGGGGTATAATACAGGATGTAACTCAGGATCAGTACAGGATAAGTAATGTCATGTATTACACAGTGACTGCAACCAGCATAGTGAGTGCAGCTCTGGGTATAATACAGGATATAACTCAGGATCAGTACAGGATAAGTTAATGTCATGTATGTACACAGTGACTGCACCAGCAGCAGAATAGTGATTGCAGCTCTGGGGTATAATACAGGATGTAACTCGGATCATACAGATAAGTAATGTCATGTATGTAAACAGTGACTGCACCAGCAGCAGAATAGTGAGTGCAGCTCTGGGGTATAATACAGGATGTAACTCAGGATCAGTACGGATAAGTAATTTCATGTATGTTACACTGTCTGCACCAGCAGCAGAATAGTGAGTGCAGCTCTGGGGTATAATACAGGATGTAACTCAGGATCAGTACAGGATAAGTAATGTCATGTATGTACCAGTGACTGCACCAGCAGAATAGTGAGTTCAGTCTCTGGAGTTATACAGGATGTAACTCAGGATCAGTACAGGATAATATGTAATGTACAGAGTGCTCTCCGGCAGAATGTGAAGTGCAAGCTCATGGAGTAAAGATACAGTACTCATGTATAAGGAAAACTGCATGGAGACATCTTTTAGATTTTTCCAGGAGAATATGTTGACTTCTCTTACAAGGAAAGTGGGGGAAGTTTACCAGGCCTGTATAAAGAAAAACCGGCTAACTTAACGCCTTGCAGATGTAACCATGATGGAGCAGCAGGTGAGAGCTCTTGGACAACATTGAAGCCATCCTAAAGAAGGCTGGAATCGCTGAAAAAAGCAAAGGAGAGAGGACGGCTGAGGTGCAGAGAGGGTCCGGGTGCTCGGTTTTCAGTTCAGTTTGATTTGATTCATTTGCAAATTTTTCTTGTTCCTCAGGTTAGAAGATGAGAAATTAAACAGCAGAAGCTGTCCCAGGAGGAGGCGGCGGCGCGCACTGGAGACGAGCACAGGCCGACCCCAAGAAACGGTAACTTCCCATTATACATTCCGGAGCGGTATCAGGGGGACAAGTCCAGGGAGCATTTTCACCTGTCACTCACAATACTCAAGAACTGTGACCAGACGAGTGGAGCAGACGTGCGCTGGTAACCCCTTACAGTACATTTACACCTCCTCCGGTTGTGCTTGTGCTGGACAGTGGATCCTGACATCTTCTAAGTTCCATTTCCCTTTTTCTCCCTTCATACTGGAAGAAAGCTGATGACCCGTTCTGATCCACCAGCAATGAACCCAAGATTGAGATAGACCCTGACGCAGACAAGGAGAAGGAGAAGCCTTGTATTTTTTTAGTAGCATCATGGACTTTTGTGGATTCTTCTAGAATCTTTGAATTTACATAAAGGACTTCTTGTCTAGAATTTTTAATATTGTGTGGGGTGTGCAGTGAACATTTTTCTAATATACTATAATTTGCATCTATGGAAGCTGCAGGACCTCACATCTAATCTCCCCGTGTGTCTTGAATCAGCTCTGCAGCGGGATTAACCCTTTACTTGATGTTTGAATATAGTGCTCATAGCCTACTACAGCCAGATGAAAATAGGGAAAGTTAACCCCCCCAGCTGAGTAAACAGGAGAAGAGAGGCGACCACTCCCATCCTGTAAATGGATTTATATAGCGTACTGGGGGGCACTTGTTTTCTTTACAAAGTAAGACACTAATGTAGATTAGAAAAATGTTCACCACCCCCCCCCGCCCAATATAAAAAAAATCAACCAAAACAGTTTACGCTCTAAAACATGTATGTCTAAGGAATCACGGTGGTGAACGCTACGGAGAAACCTTGAATTAAGAGCTTGTAATGTTTCGTACACTTTGATTGCAAGCAAATTCCATACACAAGCAGCATGTGAGCGCTCTCCTCCCCCCCCACCCCCCCCCCCCCCCTCCTTGTATGAACCGCCCTCTCACACAAAATTGTATAATACAATATTGAAGACTTAAAAATAAATAAAGAGGGGAAATGTTGTACTACACGTGACTAAATTTTTTTGGATTGAATGCATGTGTGTCTGCATTTCAATGATTTCCATGGGAAAAGTTGCTTTGATATACAACAATTTGGATTACGAGCACAAATTCTGCTTGTAATATAAAGTTATTCTGTATTTATGGAACCAATCCTCTCTTGTTTATATGATTTCCTATGGGAAAATAGATAGATTTGACATTGTGGATAAAAACACTGAGGTTTTTCAAACCTGGATATTCCCACAGGGTTTCCCGGATTAACCATTATCAGCCTGAGCCAAGATGACCACTATATAGTTATCCTTGCCATTCCTTTAAAGGGGATTGGTGTAAAGTGGCCATTCACCTCTCCTTAAGCTCATTCTGGCCGACTCCTTCATTTACATGTAGGCCAAGTATTTCTATAACCAGAGGGAAATACCTTCTTCTGCTGCTCTGGGTTCAGTCCATATATTGACAAGAATCAATCATAACACAGGCAGCATTCAATTCAGATCATCCAGTTGAGGCTGATACTTATAGCCAATACACAACCCAAACCCAACTGTATCGATCCAACCCACAATGCTATTGCACCATTTTGAGAACTCCCCCAACATGATGTGCAGCAGTCTGCATTCTGCTAAAAGTCATGCAAGAACCAAAGAATTAGAACATTTTAAACCCTTTTTAATACTTTCTTAATTCACCAAAATCCACCCCAATTAAAAAAAAAAAAAATTACAGGAGTGTGAAAAAAAAGGGAATCTGAATTGAAGGGAATAATATAAATATTAAATTTGTACAACTTTGTCAAATAACAAGAAAAAAAAATTCCTGCAGTATAACACAACATAATACCTGATAGCACAATTTACAACACTGACGAAGGGCCAGTCCTGTTCATGGATTCTTTATAAAGGTCAGCCTGGACAGCAGGAGTTTGGACTACCAGTTTATGCTTCAGAGGTAGGTGCACAGTATCACTGGGAGACAAGAGTTGAATACTTGTGGAGGCATCTCTGCCAATGGGTGCCAGTCACCTCATCAGACCAGACTGCAGAATACTATTTCCAGACTAGATGCAGGAATTCCTCTCCAGGTGGATATAACAGAACAGAATATTTTACAATGAAGTCCCAATTCCTGCTTGGATAAGTAGTAGGGCGGGTGAGAGAGCAGCTTGTGGGCACTTCCACGAAGAGAATAACGAATGACGATATGCGTGGATAAAGAGGCGCAGAAAATCTAGTGCAAAATGTAAACCCACGTGGGAGAACAATCCCGTTCAGGGAAACGATGGGGGGGGGGGGCATCTCCTAAAAGCCATGTGCTGGCTCCAATTGAAGAGGCAGATGCCCCTGCGGCTGGTTGACTTAAAATACACTTTACATTTCTGATCGAGCACAGCTCCGGTTTATTCAGGTCCTGCAGGTTTATTGTGCTTCCTGTAAACTGGGATTACTGAAGCGGCATCATCTTCCGCCGACACTGAGGCTCCTGGAGCAAAAAAAAAAAACAACATTGTTGTAATATGCACACAAAAAAGAAAGAAAACCAAAAAATAAAATAAAATACTGCAGCTACATCTTAAAGGGGACACTGCACTTCACAGTCTCATCCTTAAGGTGCTTGTAATCACGAGAGCCATATCAGTTTAAGGGTGATTTCCCATGAAAGACAGTTCTCCAAATTGAACCCCCTAACAATGTTTAAACAATAAAGATAATTTTAACCCCTTACATTACAATGTTACTCAGTTTTTGTTTTTTGCTGTTTTAGCTCCTATCACTCAGTTCCAGAGCACTTCATGATCCCTTGTGCTATGAGATGCTGTGTTGCTGCCAATGTTCTTAGATTATCAGGGTACGTTTATCTACACTTTTATTTAGCTTCTGACTTGTACTATAACTGACACAAATAAGAGATTAGACAGATCATAGATTAAGATGATGAGATCCTGGATGCCATATAAACACAATGACACTTCAGATCTGCTACCCTGGACTTTAACACTACATAAATATCCAGGGGTAGGGTAGGAGACAAAATCACACTGCATCACCACAGGAGAAGCTATTCACGAGTAGAATCTCCTGCCCAACCATAAAAATCAGAAGATTTACAGTCGGATGCCAGGGCAACCGAAATTGTAATAAACCAAGAGACAGGTGGGAATTAGATCTGTGAAATGCTGTTATTTTGATAATAACAGTGAATTAGAGATGTGTTATTTTTGTTATCCTGAGTATATTTAAGAATCGTGGACGACTCTTGTCTTTAAATTTTTACTTTCACACAGCCCAATCCTTCATACCAAATTCCACACATGAATGAATGTAGCGCGAGTGTGCACATTTAATGGTTACCTGCAGGATATGCACCGAAATCCACAGTGAGCTGTGTGTGCGCGGCTGGCGTGGGCACTCAGCTGGAAAGGCAGGTCCCATCTCCTGGAGGTTCATCCTAGGGCAGAAGACATGAATTAAAAGACTAAATACATTAATAGTTCACCATGTAATATACACAGAATTACTTTCCCAGACATATTTATATGAACCAAATGCAACTGCACAGACTCATATAAAGATTCAGATCTGTCTGCACAGAGTATCCAGCTACTGTTTAAGGGGTCAATAATGCAGAGCCTGCCCAGTTTATCTACTCCATTTAACAAAGGAAAAAGGATTCTGCATACGTACCTGAAGAAGCTGGATCTGCACATATTGTGCCCGGTCGCTGGATCACGTAATGTTAGCCCCGCCATTTGCCAAGACACTGCTACCAAAACGGTTGCCACGGAGAGACTGCTTGGTTTTGTTTTGTACCTTTAGTTTTCCTCTGCGGAGGTGAAGTCCCTGTATAATAATAAAATGTTAAAAGGGGAATTCTGAAACAGCTCATCAATATTAGATTACGGAGGGGGAAGATAAGGTACAAAACATACCTGAGCTGCTTGCACTGCCCTTCTTTTTGCTCTTTGCCATTGAATGGCTCTGTAGTCCGTCCGCGCCGAGCCCCCCACTCTCCTGAGAAATGGAAGCAAGGCATTAAAAGTGTGCCAAAAAAAGGAACTTGTCACCCTCATAATTTTCTTTTCTCTCTCCCTATTCATGGACATATATGCTCCTTAATGGAAATTATCCAAAGATAAAATGGGAATAATACACTACCAAATATGGTCTCTGACCTTGGAGTTTATCTGGAGGTTAAGCTTTGCATTGCTGAAAGACACAGGTCTTAATATTTTAAGCCATAAATGACAACCTATTACTGCAGTTTGCCCAGGAAGTACACCAAAATAATAAATAAAGTTCTAAGCAAATTCCATCTTACCACGTCTGTTACAATAGCAATGATAACTCAATAACCTCACATAATAAAGGAAGTCTACAAATGAGGGGTCCCTGCTTACCAAAATGGAGTTCCAGTTCCAGGATAAACGATCAATGTCCTTCGAGCGCTGTAGTTTCCGGTCGTTGGAACACAACTATGCGTTACCACTTACTCCCCTCCTGCTGGTCACAACCTCTGAAGCCGGGATGAGGTTCGATCAGCTTTGGTCCTGGGTCAACGAACAGACAGTGCTCCGCATGATGGGAGTACTCCTCCTCTGTCCTCAGCATATTACCATACTCATTTACACGGCTAATTTTATCCCCCGGCTGCATCGTCCATCAGAGCACAAAGTCCTGCTGCGAGGAGAGCGATGAAACCCACAGAGGTCTACAGCGAGAGCCAAGAGGAGTAATCACCCCCAACATCCACACACACTGCTGACACCAGGATGTAACTCAGGATCAGTACAGGATAAGTAATGTCATGTATGTACACAGTGACTGCACCAGCAGCAGAATAGTGAGTGCAGCTCTGGGGTATAATACAGGATGTAACTCAGGATCAGTACAGGATAAGTAATGTCATGTATGTACAAAGTGACTGCACCAGCAGCAGAATAGTGAGTGCAGCTCTGGCGTTACTGCACTGAAGGAAATTTTTATGTTGCATTCAGTTAATTTTTCATTTGGGAAGTGAAGACATTTGTTTCCAGTAATAAAAAAGGGAGGTTTTTTTCCAAGTGCAGCTGCGCAGAGCAGGGGAAATTTTGTGACTTTTTTGTGACTTTTTAGGCGCAAGATTGTGATAGATGCCACACACACATCTGCAGAACTTTTGCTTGCACCCTGGACTTTTGCTTGCACACAAAAAACAGAAATTAGAGACAAATTTACTAACTGCACCAAAAAATTGTGCAAAAAAAACGGGAAAAACAGTCTAAAAAACTATGATGTAATAGATGTAATAGTAAGCATCATCATCTATCTGTCCATATACTGTATCATATATCTATCGGCCTCCAGTCCAGATCTTACGTTGTGGATGATGAATGTCTCTGATGGTTGAGCAATCGTTTCCACGTAAAGAAGAATTCCCAGGTAATTGCATGTAAATCAGATTACTTGTGTCTCCACCTCCTGACATGTATGACTCCGCCCTATTCCCTTCAATGAAGCTGCTCTGCTATACCAGACACATCCTGTGGCCAGGGGGGGCGCTGTTACTTGTAATATGTAGCCATGTAGACAACCCCTTTAATTTATCTTTATTTTATCCAAATCCTTTCCGGAGGGCAGCGGTCTCCATGCTGGGAGCTGTAGAGGGATAGGTGGCTGTGGTCCTTAATGGTCCTGGTATGAGTCTGAGCTCTGCGCTGAGTAGTCATCGTGTTCGTCACCTGATGGGTGTGATCCTAAACCTGAAGAACAGACCCGACCAGTTCAGAGGCTCACAGTCGGTTCAGCGCTCATCACTTTCCATCAGAGGATTTGGCTGCGCACACTTCGCACTCTTCGCACAATCTTCAGGCTGTCTGGAAACTTTACGGACTTCTTAAAGGTGAGTTCCAGGGTCCATTACCCTCCCCAACCATAGCAGAAGGCAGTCACCACACAAGGATGCCCCCTACTTGTCAAAACTGAGTATTATTCCCCTACCTGCCATCCCGGGGTAAGGACTTTCTATATCACTGACAGAAAGTCCAAAAACCTGGCTGCCCCCATGGTCTCTGTTTCATGTCCTATATCTAAAGTTGTGAGTATCTGTACATTCAAAAAGAACATCTATAGACACAGCCGGACGCTCTATTTTATAATAATAGATACATTTTAGACAATCCGGGTTGTAGGTTTTGTGCCCCTTTAAGAACCCCTTTAATGGATCTCTATAATTTAACATGCTGCAGAGTTATTATTATTATTGCTATAGTCTATATCTTAGATTATATTACAGCATAATATATATATATATATACTTTTTATAATGTAGTTTTTATATTGAGTTTCAAGCCTTAAAGGGGTTGTCCCCAGAAGAATGTCCAGAAAATACTAGTACAGATTGTCCTGCTTTTGTTCATGAAATGGTTTAGGGAACATGGTGCCCCATAATGTGTGGCTGATGGGGGTTCTTACTCCTAGGGCCTGTAGGATCCTAACGGTGGTAATGCCCGCCCTTATATATGGTACATAAATACATCCACTTACCTGTCTCCCTATATCCTATTGCACATTAAAGGAGAGTGACCACAGATTGGGACTTTTTAACTCCAGGAATAGGGATTTTTGGGACTTAAAGAAAACCAGTCACCAGGTTTACCCCACTAAACTACCATAGGTATAAGAAATATGAACTACTACCCCTCTCAGGTTGACTTTCCCCCAAAGTCATATATACCTGTGTCATAGTAAAGATACAGATCTCATCTTTCGGATCACATCGGGCTTATCACTTTGTGAGTCTCAGAACCAGAGATGCAGGAAGCTTAAGACATCATTGGAAATGCAAGTTGCAGATGAAGAACTGTAAATCCCATTCTGTAGCTGAAAGAACCATAAATGTGATGAGATCTGAAGATGTGATCCTTATCTTTTAATACGCAGTATGTTTCTAGGTGCTATATAACCAAATATAGAGGCTTCTGATGTGAAAATCCACATGGAACAACTAAACTTGACTCATCTCATCTAAACTTGACTCATTTTCCCGAATTTGGGGGCAAATCGTTTAGGTAAATGGATGAGATTTCACATAACAAAAAGAGAAATCTAGAAAGGACATTTCATACTCTAACCTAGGGGGCTAGTAGTTCAGCGGGGTAAAACTTGATGACAGGTTCCCTTTAAGGGATCACTTAAAGAAATCTCATAATAAGAGTATTTTACATCATACGTGATGTGGGTTGCCATTTATTATTACGTCACTTTGCGCCCCTTTAGGTCCCCCCGCTACTCGGGGGCTGCCGATCCTCTAGTCTCAGACTAGCTCAGAGTCACCGGGGGTCTCTATGACCGCACGTTGTTGGCTATGGAGGAATCCTGACTATCCTGGGCCTCCAACACACAACATTCACCTCACATATAGACTGGGAGACGGCCCTGAGCCATACAGTCCTAGTCAAAGCTCAAATTTTGTAAAAAGGTGGCAGTGTCCCTTTAAGAGAAGGGGTATAGGCAAAGGGCTGCAGTAAGCAGGAGGGGGTGTAAGTCACCCCCCTGTACATAATTTGGGGTTACTTTTGGCATAGATTGGTGTGAGGCCTACACCTAATTAATGTGAGGCCTATGTCAGGGAAAGGAAAAGGGGTGTTGCATTGCCATTTTTAATATTTCTGCCCCTTTTTAATATAGTTACACCGATATTTCGGGCCTTATGTCTTTAATAGATTTGGCGCTTTTTTACGCCTCACGTTTTATAAAACCGTCAATGTCCAGATAAGACAATACATCTTAGTTTCTGACAGGAACCAATGAGAGCGCAGCTTTCATTTTTTCCAAGCCCTTTCAGCAGTCAAAGCTGCGCAGTGATTGGTCGCTTTGGGCATCGAGGCCATTTTCCTTTCACCATGTTATTACATATCTCCCCTCACTATTTCTGACAGGATTTTCGGCGGTGACGGGCAGCTCCTGTTTATAGGACTAGTCGGTGCCTGTTCCGGGTGCCGTCTGTCTCACATGTTACTACATAAAGCTGCGAATTATGTTGTCACATCAGAAAACTGGTTAATTACTGTGTGTGGCCAATTTATATCTGGAACATTACATGAGATATCCGGAAGTTTCCACACAAAACACCTGCAGTGGCTACTGTGCAGGGTAGACCTCTGCTCACACTAGCAGCAGTCTACATGGAAGTTGTATCTCTATTCACACCTAACATAACACTGGCATCAGTTGTCTATAGGAGGAGGATAGACATGGGGGCCAGACTTAGGGCTTACCGCTATTATTTATCATTAGACCGGCTCCCTGGGACAGTTCTATGTCTATTTTTGGGCCTTCACATCCATCAGATTCACTAAAGTGGCTTTGGGCGCTGTCTGCGATTTTTTTTTTTTCAAAAAGTCCCAAAAAAGTCTCAAAATGTATAAAAAGTCTCAGCACAGTCTAAGACTTTTTATGAGACTTTTTTCAAAACTCTCAAGTCATGACTGGAATTTGAGTGACTATGGCTTTGCACGGTGTTGCATTAGCAGTAGTTCTATGTTTAGGCCAGATTAATAAAGAGGTGTATGTAGTCCTGTGAGATTTTTTAGCACTGAAAAGAAAGTAATAAAAACCCTCAATGTGACTACTTTGAGACTTTTTTACACCAAAAAAGCTCAGGAAAACCAGTGATAAATAACCCCCATCGTGTTTATTGCTTACTGTGTTGCTGCAGGCTGTCTTATCGGCTAGCACCTTGGAACTTCCCAGAGGCTGAGACATAGGGGGTTATTTATCATTGGTTTTCCAGGGTTTTTTGGCATAAAAAAGTCTCAAAGTAGTCACATTGAGGGTTTTTGAGACTTTTCACTGCTAAAAAGTCTCACAGGATTATTTACAACTCTGCATTAATCATAGAACTACTGCTAGTGCAACACCGTGCAAAGCCAGAGACATGACTTGAGACTTTTGCAGAAAGTCTCATAAAAAGTCACATAGTTACTCCAGTCCCCTGCTGGTGCTGAGACTTTTTATGCATTTTGAGACTTTTTTTGGGACCTTTTGAAAAAAAAATCCAGGACAGAAAATAGACCATAAGAACATTTATTAAAGGGCTAAAGCTCCTTTAATGAATCTGATGGGCAGCGGAGCTCCAAAAATAGACATAGAACTGTCCCAAGGAGCCTTATAACATATATAAGGCTCCTCCCTTATGACTCCTCCTACATGTATATAGGATCTCTGTGTCCTACAATCAATGCTTCCTTTGTGTTGTGATTCCCATTTCTGGCGGTTTTGTTAGTTGCTTCCCATCTCGTTAGTAATGTTCCATAGAATTCCAGGAATAATTACACTTTCCGCAGCCGGAATATGGAGAGCTGTAATCTTGCTCCTCAGCTCATGACCATCACAGGGAACCTGTCAGCAGGTGCAGGACCACTACACCCCCAGCGTCTCTCTCCAATTCTGCTGACAGCTTCCCTTGGACATTTCGGTTCACCACAAGTTTCTATTATGATTATTTTGGGAAGGAGGACAGCCACCCGCTGACACCGGACCACACCCAGAGCCTCCGCATTATCACCGCGCGCTGGGGATCACTACACCAGACGAGTGGATTGTGAAATCGTATTCACACCTCAAGAAAGATTGACGGATGATACTGGACCAGACAAAGGGATTACAGAAGAAAGTAACAAGTGTATGCAATAGTGATACAAGTATCAGGGGTAATGCACAGGGTTACACTGTTACATTTCCAGAAAACAGTAAATGCTCCAGCAGGGGGGCTAAGATGCACCCCACCAGCAATTACATCAGACCACCTGCTATGATGTCCCCCATACACCGCATACAGACAGGAGAAGCTGCTCCATTACTCTCTCACTCAGACAGATCACATAGGACATTATAGAGCAGAAGTGACCTGAACTGATGGTAGCTCTGGGGTATAATACAGGATGTAACTCAGGATCAGTACAGGATAAGTAATGTCATGTATGTACACAGTGACTGCACCAGCAGCAGAATAGTGAGTGCAGCTCTGGGGTATAATACAGGATGTAACTCAGGATCAGTACAGGATAAGTAATGTCATGTATGTACACAGTGTCTGCACCAGCAGCAGAATAGTGAGTGCAGCTCACCTTACCCTGTGTTCTGTGGATATTATACTATATATACTGTATACACAGCTGGTTACATAAAGCTGCAGACACGTTACCAGCACGGAGCATGAGGTGTGGATTGTGCCATCATCTGATAATCCTATGAACAATTAAGTCCTGGATCGTGTCCATAGTTAGGGTATAATTTGGGAGTCTTCCTATTATTAGGGCCCTGACACCCACGACTGAAAGTCACCAACTGAAAGCAAAGGAGGAGGCACCAAAAAGATCAGACAGTCTCACTAGAAAGAGGTCATTGCAGCCTCTGTGGTACATTCACCGCCCATGTGCTGCTATCCTCACGGCCACAGCTAGTTGTTAGTAGCAGCAGGACTGTGAAAAATAGATTTATATTCCAGGATTGTAGCTGCTGTCCTCACACTGCTGTGCTCTGTGCTCCCTACAGCCGTTGTTAGGTACTGTCCCTGGAGAGATGTATAATCGTACCCCGTTGTTAGTAACCGCAGGAGTGTGACATATATGGAATTATAGTTCAGGATTGAAGATTTTCCAAATACATTGTGGGTATGTCCTCACACTGCTGTGTTCTGTGCTCTTCGTGCAGTCACTGTGTACATACATGACATTACTTATCCTGTACTGATCCTGAGTTACATCCTTTATTTACCCCAGAGCTGCACTCACTATTCGCTGCTGGTGCAGTCACTGTGTACATACATGACATTACTTTCCTGTACTGATCCTGAGTACATCCTGTATTATACTCCAGAGCTCACTCACTATTCTGCTGCTGGTGCAGTCATGGTGTACATACATGACATTACTTATCCTGTACTGATCCTGAGTTAACATCCTGTATATACCCAGAGCTGCACTCACTATTCTGCTGCTGGTGCAGTCACTGTGTACATACATGACATTACTTATCCTGTACTGATCCTGAGTTACATCCTGTATTTACTCCCAGAGCTGCACTCACTATGCTGGTGCAGTCACTGTGTACATACATGACATTACTTATCCTGTACTGATCCTGAGTTACATCCTGTATTATACCCCAGAGCTGCACTCACTATTGCTGCTGGTGCAGTGCACTGTGTACATACTGACATTACTTATCCTGTACTGATCCTGAGTTACATCCTGTATTATACCCCAGAGCTGCACTCACTATTCTGCTGCTGGTGCAGTCACTTGATACATACATGACATTACTTATCCTGTACTGATCCTGAGTTACATCCTGTATTATACCCCAGAGCTGCACTCACTATTCTGCTGCTGGTGCAGTCACTGTGTACATACATGACATTACTTATCCTGTACTGATCCTGAGTTACATCCTGTATTTACCCCAGAGCTGCATCACTATTCTGCTGCTGGTGGCAGTCACTGTGTCATACATGACATTACTTATCCTGTACTGTCCTGAGTTACATCCTGTATATATACCCCAAGCTGCACTCACTATTCTGCTGCTGTGCAGTCACTGTGTACATACATGACATTACTTATCCTGTACTGATCCTGAGTTACATCCTGTATTATACTCCAAGCTGCACTCACTATCTGCTGCTGGTGCAGTCACTGTGTAATACATGACATTACTATCCTGTACTGATCCTGAGTTACACTCCTGTATTATACCCCAGAGCTGCACTCACTATTCTGCTGCTGGGTGCAGTCACTGTGTACATACATGACATTACTTTTATCCGTACTGATCCTGAGTTCATCCTGTATTATACTCCAAGCTGCACTCACTATTCTGCTGCTGGTGCAGTCACTGTTACATACATGACATTACTTATCCTGTACTGATCCTGAGTTACTCCTGTAATTATCCCCCAGAGCCACTCACTATTCTGTGCTGGTGCAGTCACTGTGTACATACATGACATTACTTATCCTGTACTGATCCGAGTTACATCTGTATTTACCCCAGCTGCACTCACTATTCTGCTGCTGTGCAGTCACTGTACCTACATGAATTACTTATCCTGTACGATCCGAGTTCTATCCTGTATTATACCCCAAGCTGCACTCACTATTCTGCTGCTGGTGCAGTCACGGTGTACATACATGACATTACTTATCCTGTACTGATCCTGAGTTACATCCGTATTATACCCCAGAGCTGCACTCATTTCTGCTGCTGGTGCAGTCACTGTGTACATACATGACATTACTATCCTGTATGATCCTGAGTTACATCCTGTATTTACCCCAGAGCTGCCACTCACTTCTGCTGCTGGGCAGTCACTGTGTACATACATGACATTACTTATCCTGTACTGATCCCGAGTTACTCCTGTATTATACTCTAGAGCTGCACTCACTATTCTGCACACTGTGGACTTACCTGCTCTTCAAAACTTACTGGCCAAAGGCAAACACCGACACTTCATTTCTAGATCTGCAGCTTCTCTCCTCTCCCGCGCTATGGCTGCCTGTAGATGGTGATTGGGCCTTCAGCTGTTGGGTCTCTGTATCCCTGGAGATGGAAAAAGAAACAGTTAGAGAGAATGACTGTGGATGGGTTTGTTGTCTGCTTTAGGTTGCACTCACATTCTCCTCTCGGTGGCGCTGTATGCTGTGTCTCATCTCCTCCAGCGCCTCCCTCGCGTTTCTGTGAGTTCTGGATCAGGGACAGGTTCCCGCTCCTCCATTTCTGAGAAGATGGTTCAGTAATTGTGTGGATCCGTAAAGTAAGCTCCGGCTCATGGGAAAAGATCAGTCATCAGCATCAGCCGCTAGCCACTCTCTACTCTGCTGTGTGCATGGCCTATGGAGGAGGATAACTCCATCATCCCATCGCAGGCAGTGCAGACATTACTTGATCATCCCACTGAACACCAGGGGCTGACATCAGCTTCCATTGTGGTGTGGGGTAGTGAGGGGGCTCATTCCGCATTCCTGGTGGATATCCCAGCTCCATAATTATGCTGACAATGAAGGAGTTAATAGCAGTATACCGGTGGTCTAGTGTAGAAAATGACTGTTACTTGTGCAACCAGGGAAACTGGTATCAACCTAACTGCTACCCCAGAACAAGAATGTACCTAGGCCACCAGGAATTGTAACCCCCTATGTCACCCTAAGCTACCAGGGGTGCTTCGGGGTTGACCCCTTCACTACCCTTGGCGCTTCAGGGTGTTTTTTTTTTTTTTTTTTACAAGTTGCTGTCATTAACCTTTTCAACACCCAAACTGCTGTTTTTGGAAGAAAGCAGCCTGTTTTTCATCTTTAAAAGAAATCTATCAACAATCCATCTGATAAACCAGTGACACTTATAGATCAGACACCCTGACTGTGCTAATCTTCTTATATTTGTTATCCATGCCTCCTTCCTTCTAAGAATCAACTATTAAAATTATGCTAATAAGGCTGAGGGGCTCTGGTGGTGTTAACAGAGCACCTACATGCTGTAGCTACAGGCTGTTACACTGTCACCCCCTCCCTCTATGAGGGGTGGCAGTATTACAACCTGTGAAGCTAGCACAGAATGACTCTGGTAACAGCCCCAGAATCCTTCAGGCCCATTAGGCAGGAGGCCATGATAACAATATATGAAGTTACCACGTCCGGTGCCTGGATCTATGAGTAAGTCCCTGGTTTATTATGATGGAATATTTCCTTTAAGCCGCCCCTTCCCTCTCCTTGTCCTATAGGCGGTACCTTGTGACAGGGGGATTCGCGGTCCAAACTTCTCTCACCTCTTCACTGTCGGAGGACACCAAGTTTTCGGAGACGTTCTCGTCCTCCGTAGCGTTGTGCTGGCTCCTGTGGAGACAATAGATGGGTCACTGCAGAGAAAGGCAGAACGCCCCTTTAAGGTCCTCCATACACACGAGACGTCACAATGTCCTTACACTTCTTGGAGGCTACGGTCTGAGGCTGGACCTGGACGGCTGGCGATGTCCCGGGTGGAGTCGCGCTGGCAGTGGTCCGGACGATCGAGATTCTTGGTTCTGGCATGAGGAGAGAAACAAATTATACCGAGAAGACCCGGGATACATGTATCGCTCAGTGGCCCCAGCCCCCTGGACACTTACTTTCCCTGACACCGGGATGGCAGAGACCTTGTGAGACACGGAGCCGCTCTTCTCCTTCTCCCTTATGATGGGCGGCAGATGTGACGGCTCTCCGATCCTTCGCCCTCTTCTTCAGGATCTCCTCCTGCCACTCTTAGGAGACAATCGGAAGAAACTCCTTGTACATGAGATACTCCGAAGAATCTCCTCCGACTCGCAATGTCACTGAGGACGATTGAAAACGACAGGACGGGGTTAAAGCCTCTGGAATGGACTACAAAAACATGGCTGCTTTCTTCTGGAAAAAGCGCCACTCGTTCTCAGGTCATGCCTGGTATTGCAGCTGAACCATATTCACTTTGATGAGGTCCAATACCAGACACAACCAGAAGACGGGTATGTGGCGCTGTGGAGAACGCCGCCATGTATCCATGTCAGGTGATCGAATCTGGCGCCAGGAGTTTCTATTACCTTTATATGTTCATCATTTGTCCAGTCAGACTTTGATCTCTGCCGCGCGCTCCAGCTTCAGCTTGTCTCCTTGTCGGCCCTAAGTGTAAATCAGAGGCTGAGTAATTTGATTTCATTATATCCAGCAGAAGCCATTCTATTCAATGGGCACAGAGCACAGCAGTGTGAGGACACGCCCCCAGTGCACTTGGAGAAGCTCCAATCCTGGAATATTAATCCTATGTCACAGTCCTGCTGCTCCTAACAACATACACAAAGATCTGATTACACATCTCTCCAAGGATAATACCCAACAATGGCTACAGAGAGCACAGAGCACAGCAGTGTGAACACACACTAAGGCTACAATCCTGGAATTAAATCCTATATCACAGTCCTGCTTGCTCTAAACATTACAAAGGTCTGATTACCACATCCTTCAGGGAAACACCCAACAATGGAGCTGAAACAGTGTGAGTGCACTCCTCCATGCACTTTGAGAAGCTACAATCCTGGAATATACAGACATGTCAGGACTGTGACATTGCTCCTAACAACATTACAAACGTCTGATTTTAACATCTCTTCAGGGATAATGCCCATAATACTACAGAGAGTACAGAGCACAGCAGTTTGTGGACACGCCCCTAGTCACTTGGTGAGGCTCTACATCTTGGAATATAAATCCATATGTCACAGTCCTGCTGCTCCTAACAACATTACAAACATCTGATATACACTCTGTCAGGGATAATACTCAACAATGGCTACAGACGCACAAGCTCAGCATGTGAGTACACGCCTCCAGTGCACTTGGAGAAGCTACAATCTGGAATATAAAGCCATATGTCACAGTCCTGCTGCTCCTAACAACATTTACAAACGTCTGATTATACATCTCTCCAAGGATATACCACAACAATGTGCTGCAAAGAGGCACAGCAGTGTGAGAACACGCCCCAGTGCACTTGGAAAGCACAATCCTGGAATATAAATCCATAATCACAGTCCTGCTGCTACTAACAACATACACAAGATCTGATTACACCTAGGGCAATACATAACACTGGCGACCAGAGCACAGCAGGGTGAGGGACGGTCCTTACTGTTTCATTGCCTCTACAGAATTCCTGTCATTCTCCTTCAGGAACTCATCAAATCTGATGGCGTCCTGCTCCAGGAACTGTCTCGGCCTTCTACCGCTTCAGCTCCTCGGCGGCGGCCATGCTCTCCAGCTTCTGGATCTCGTCTCTCTTCACCTGGAGGCCGTACTGGCGAACGGAACCAACAACGGATCAATCTATAACCGGACTCTCTAAGTAGTCAGATGCCCAGATGACGGAGGGGTGACAGGATCTCAGGGTACAGCGCCACCACAGGTGAGACGAAGCATTACACGGCACCCGCTGATCACTGCTGCGGCTGTACTGTCTGCAGTCCAGTGACCTCCCCATCCAGGAATACACACTATAACCCCAGTCACTGCCGCCCCCGACTTACCTCCAGCCGGAACATCTCTCTCTTCTTGTTGATGTAGTCGTTCAGACTCTCCCTCTGGATGTTCCTGTCTGGACGAGAAGATAGATGGATGGATTTATATCCTCACACTGCTGTGCTCTGCGCCCTCAGCACTGAAGTGTTCCATATCCAAAGAGAAATCAAAAATGCAACAATGTATAAGCCCCTACATGTGTAATTAGTGGGGGTGGGATTGGGATCGGATCACATGATCCCAGAAAGACTGGGGGACAATGTCACCCTGTAGTAAGGAAACGCCCTATTATCACCCCGGGGTCACCTCTCGTCACTGCAAGTTTCCATGAAGGGTTTTCTTGTAGGGCCAAAGCCTTGTCCCTGTCCCCAGCGGCCTCCTCCATCTCCTCCTCCTCAATCTCTCTCCTCAGCCGCCCCATCTCCGCAGTCATCCGCGTGTTATACGTCGTCTTCTGGTGAACCCGCAGCTGCTTATTCTTCTCCTTCTCCTACAAAAATAACGCACACAGTGATGTCACAGTACAGAGATAATACACACAGTGATGTCACAGTACAGGTATACGATAATAAGGACACACAGTGATGATGTACACAGTGAGTCATAGGATACAATACACACAGCAGTGATGTCACAGTACAGGGATAATACCACACGTGTGATTCCACAGTACAGGGATAATACACACAGTTGATTGTCACAGTACAGAGATAATACACTCAGTGTGTCCCAGTACAGGGATAATACCACAGTTGATTCACAGTACAGGAGATATACACACAGTGATGTCACAGTACAGATGTATGTACACAGGTCAAGTGATGTTCACATAAACAGGATGATCATAACACACACAAGTAGGATGTCACAGTACAGAAATACCGTGATGTACACACAGTGATGTCACAGTACAAGTAATACACACTGTGATGTCACAGTACAGAGGATAATACACACTATTGTGTCACAGTACTATAAATAGCCAACAGTGATGTCACAGTACAGGATTGGATAATAAACACAGTGATGTCACAGTACAGGAGATTAATGCACACAGTGATGTTCACAGTACAGGGATATACACCAGTGGATGTCACAGTACAGCGATTATCCAGTTCCGTACGGTTACCAAGCCTGATAGTACTTCCACAGGGGATATAATGCTGTGACGTACCGGACATTACACTCAAGGCGACTATACTGCTGTGAGTAACTGTTCCAACAAGGGACTATGACTGCAGGGATCCAGTCCTGCAGTTCCACAAGGGACTATATGCTGTGAGTACCTGCTTCCACAAGGCGACAGAGGTAGCTCACAGCAGTATCAGTACCTTGTGGGAGGCAGGTAATGCTGAATGAGAACAGCGATCCACAAGGGACTTTAGCTTGGAGTTACCTGCTTCCCAGAGGGACTTATGCTGTGAGTCCGTTCCCACAAGGGAAATATGCCTGCTGCTTAGCGAACTGTTTTCCCAATCAGGGCACCCCCACTATTATTGCAGTGAGAGTACCTGCATTCCAAAAGGGACTATGCTGCGTGAGTACCTGCTTCCACAATGGACTATGCGGCTAGTGAGTAAAGGGGCAAAAATTGGGAATAGGCTTGTGAAATGCAGTACAAGGATGACACAAAAGGGACTAGGCTGGAGGTGAGTCCCAGTAAACAGCTTCACCACACCAGGGAATATACTGCGTGAGTACCGCGTACAAAAGGGTACTCTATACTGCGTGAGTACCTGCCCTAAAGGGGACTATGCTGCTGTGGTACATGCTTCTCATGGGCTATCCTGCTGTGAGAACTGCTGGTTTGTTTCCACAAGGGCACTTCCTATACTGCTCTGAGTACCGGCTTCCAAAGGGGGACTATTACTGCTTGTTGAGTACTGCCTTTTTAAGAGACTACTGCTGCGGTGAGTTACCTTATAGGCGTAAAGGGTAATAATGATGGAGTTACTGCTTAACAAGGGGCTATCCTGCTGTTTGTGGTAGTTACCTGCTTTCTCAGGACTATATGCTGTGAGTACCATCCTTTTTTGTACGAGAAGATTGACTGACTGCTGGTTACTATGCTTTCGACAAGGGAATAAAATATAAATGTCTGGTACCTGCTTACAAAAGGGAATACACTGCTGTGAGCACCTGCTTTCTAGGATATACGCTCTGCGTACACTGCTTACACAAGGGACATATTAATTGCTCTGGAGTACCTGCGTCTCGGACTTACTGTGTGAGTCTAGAAGCCCCACAAAGTTGTTCAGGCCAAGGATAGATCTGACATAAGTCTGTACGACAGATGGAGCTGCCTGAGACCATCATATCTGGCAAAAACAGCGCATGTCATTCATGTTGGATGACAGAGGATAATTTAGAAATCATGGCAAAACTCAAAAAAAAGTATTTGTGAAGTTTGCCGGATTTTTGCAGCTTGTAATGTAAAATTTGCTGCTAATTTATTTGAAAATCACAACCAGAAATCTATAATTTAATCGTGAATAATTTTTTAATCTATCATCAGGTGGATTGCACTCCGAGTAGTGATGCAAATCTGCACTAAATCTTCATATCTCGGGCATGGATCTTAAAGGGATGGTTCACTTGACCACATCTATAGACTGGTTGATGGAACTTTATGGAACCCATGAGTACTGGGTGGACTGTATCGGCACCGAGCAGTAGATTTCCAATGACTACAATGGTTGTTTCTATGATGTCTAGCAGTGAAGGGAGAACAGACACCCACTTTCATGACAAATCTGGAGGGACACACTCTTCTTAAAAGGGGGAGAGGAATATCATCACTCATACAGCTCAAGCTCTCTGACCTTTTGGGGTTGATGTCCACTGATTACGGCGCAGTTGGAATTTTTTATCTAGGCCCCCTCACCGAGCCTGAGCCAATTAGTACGCGTTAGTTAGTTAGTTTGCCGGGGACCAGAGTTCCAGGGGGGGGGAGCATAGTCGCGAGGACAAGAGTGCAACCTGACGCAAATTAAAACGGAAGTACCGGGAGAAAGGAAGTGGCATTTTCGGGAGAGTTAAAAGGGAAAAAAAAGAGGTGTAGCCTTTACTATTTTTGTTTGAACGGGGGAGGTGAGGAGCGACGGAGAACAAAATTCCACAAACTCTGGGCATCAGAATCTGTGGAGATGGGCCCCCTGTTAAACAGGACGGCCGGAAAAGAGGATGACAGGAGTAACCGGTCCGCTAAAGGTTAAATGTTGTTAAAGGTGTTGTCCTAGTTAGAGGAATGATTCTCAGTTTTTAGCAAAGCTGTAACAGAGCTGAGCTGCTAATAGGGTTGGTTAACCATTTTGTGGAGTCCCCTTTAAGTCAAGTGTTTTTCATGACATATTTCAGGATGAGATTCATGTATCTGGGTCGGTAAACAAGGGTGTTGCTTGTATTGAGGGTAAGGTGAAGACCACAACTTGGCGCGCTGATCACTGTCCAACAAGTGATATCAAAATGCAGAGCAAAAGGCGTATTGTCCCCACGTTCAAGGCGCTTTGTGTCCTCCCCAGCCCCCGTGTGCACCGCACATCGAACCCAAACACTGACTACGATGTTATTACTATCGGATTTTAATTATTTAAATAACAACACTGTTACAAAGTTTTAAAAGCGGGGGCGCTGAGAAGGGCCATACAAGGCACGACAGCAACAGATACCTGGGAAAGATATAGGTCAGGATAGTGATACGTCATAACAGCACCAAAACACGCAAGGGTAAATGTTTATTATAGAGACTACGAATCAGTAATGTGTGTGCCCTGACAGCGAGCGCCCAGAGGAGACACAAACACCAATCATCTCCTTCTGCGCTATGGAGATTGAGGACTGTGAGATAGAACAGACTCGGTCTGTCCTTCACATGCTGTGCAAGTAGGGATCTCGATTTAAATGCGTCGGAGTGAGTGCTGGTATTCACCCCAATAGCCTTCTGTGATAGTGCTCGAGGAGCGCAGAAGGGTCTTGAGACGGTGTGAATCAGCTCAATGCACGGAGCTAAGAGCCACAGCCAGTGTTAGCACCTCTCCGCCCAGCAGCGGCACTTGGACCACAGCAACAATCATGGAATATCAAATAACATTAATTCACAGTCTGATGCTACCAATTACATGCACAAAAGTGATTTAACAGCCACCTCTCTAGGAACAGAATACCCCAACACTGGCTGAAGCAGCAGAATAGTGAGTGCAGCTCTGGAGTATAATACAGGATGTAACTCAGGATCAGTACAGGATAATATATGTACAGAGTGCTCTCCGGCAGAATGTGAAGTGCAGCTCTGGAGTAAAATACAGTAATGCATGTATAAGGAAACTGATGGAGACATCTTTTGATTTTCCAGGAGAAGATGTTGACTTCTCTTACAAAGAAAGTGGGGGAAGTGTACCAGGCCTGTATAAAAGAAAACCGGGCTAACTTGAACGCCTTGCAGATGTTAACCATGATGGAGCAGCAGGTGGAGGAGCTCTTGGACAACATTGAAGCCATCCCTAAAGAAAGGCTGGAGATCGCTGAAAAAGCAAAGGAGAAGGAGCGGCGGCTGAGGTGCGGAGAGGTCCGGGTGCTCGGTTATTCAGTTCAATTTGATTTGATTCATTTGCAAATTTTTCTTGTTCCTCAGGTTAAGAGATGAGAAAATTAAACAGCAGAAGCTGCACCAGGAGGAGAGGCTGCGGCGCGCACTGGAGAGAGCACAGGCCGACCCCAAGAAGACGGTAACTTCCCATTATACATTCCGGAGCGGTATCAGGGGGACAAGTCCAGGGAGCATTTGTCACATGTCACTCACAATACATCAGAGACTGTGACCAGACGAGTGGAGCAGACGTGCGCTGTACCCCTTACAGTACATTTACACCTCCTCCGGGTTGTGCTTGTGCTGGACAGTGGATCCTGACATCTTCTAAGTTCCATTTCCCATTTTTCTCCCTTCAGACTGGAAGAAAGCTGATGACCCGTTCTGATCCACCAGCAATGAAACCCAAGATTGAGATAGACCCTGACGCAGACAAGGAGAAGGAGGAAGCCTTGTATTTTTTTAGTTAGCATCATGGACTTTGTGGATTCTTCTAGAATCTTTGAATTTACATAAAGGACTTCTTGTCTAGAATTTTTAATATTGTGGGGGGGTGTGCAGTGAACATTTTTCTAATATACTATAATGTGCATCTATGGAAGCTGCAGGACCTCACATCTAATCTCCCCGTGTGTCTTGAATCAGCTCTGCCAGCGGGGATTAACCCCTTTAACTTGATGTTTGAATATAGTGCTCATAGCATACTACAGCCAGAATGAAAATAGGGAAAGTTAACCCCCACAGCTGAGTAAACAGGAGAAGAGAGGCGACCAATCTTCCATCCTGTAAATGGATTTATATAGCAGTACCTGAGGGGGCACTTGTTTCTTTACAAAGTAAGACACTAATGTAGATTAGAAAAATGTTCAGAACACCCCCCCCGCCCAATATAAAAAAAATCAACCAAAATAACAGTTACGCTCTAAAACATTATGTCTAATGGAAATCAACGGTGGTGAACGCTACGGAGAAACCTTGAATTAAGAGCTTGTAATGTTTCGTACACTTTGATTGCAAGCAAAATTTCATAACACAAGCAGCATGTGAGCGCTCTCCCCCCCCCCCCCTCCTGTATTGAACCGCCCTCTCACAAAATTGTATAATACAATATTGAAGACTTAAAAAATAAATAAAGAGGGGAAAATGTTGTACTACACGTGACTAAATGTTTTTGGGATGTGGAATGCATGTGTGTCTGCATTTCAATGATTTCCTATGGGAAAAGTTGCTTTGATATACAAACAATTTGGATTACGAGCACAAATTCTGCTTGTAATATAAAGTTATTCTGTAATTATGGAACCAATCCTCTTCGTTTATATGATTTCCTATGGGAAAATAGATAGATTTGACATTTGTGGGATAAAACATGGATGTTTTTCAAAACCTGGATATGCCCACAAGGGTTTCCCAGGATTAACCATTATCAGCCTGAGCCAAGGATAGACCACTATATAGTTATTCCTTGCCAATTCCTTTAAAAGGGGAGTTGGTGTAAAGTGGCCATTCACCTCTCCTTAAGCTATTCTGGCCGACTCCTTCATTTACATGTAGGCCAAGTATTTCTATAACCAGAGGGAAATAACCTTCTGCTGCTCTGGGTTCAGTCCATATATTGACAAGAATCTAATCAGAACTACAGGCAGCATTCAATTCAGATCAGTCCAGTTGAGGCTGATACTTATAGCCAATACACAACCCAAACCCAACTGTATCGATCCAGACCCACAATTGCTTTGCACCAGTTTTGAGAACTCCCCCAACATGATGTGCAGCAGTCAATGCAATTCTGCTAAAAGTCATGCAAGAAACAGAAGAATTAGAACAATTTTAACCCTTTTTTAATACTTTCTTAATTCACCAAAATCCACCCAATTAAAAAAAAAAAAAAAATTACAGGAGGGTGAAAAAAAAGGAATCTGAATTGAAGGGAATATATATAAATATTAAATTTGTACAACTTTGTACAAAATAAACCAAAGAAAAAAAAATTCCTGCAGTATACACAAATAAATACCTGATATCACAATTTACACCTGACGAAGGGCCAGTCCTGTTCATGGATTCTTATAAAAGGGTCAGCCTGGACAGCAGGAGTTTTGGACTGACCAGTTTATGCTTCAGAGGTAGGTGCACAGTATCACTGGAGAGACAAGATTGGAATACTTGTGGAGGCAGTCATCTGCCAATGGGTGCCAGTCACCTCATCAGACACACGACTGCAGAATACTATTTTCCAGACTAAGATTCAGGAATTCCTTCCAGGTGGATATAACAGAACAGAATATGTTACAATGAAGTCCCAATTCCTGCTTGGATTAAGTAGTAGGCGGGGAGAGAGCAGCTTGTGGGCACTTCCACGAAGAGAATAACGAATGACGATATGCGTGGATAAAGAGGCGCAGAAAATCTAGTGCAAAATGTAACGCCACGTGGGAGAACAATCCACGTTCAGGGAAACGGATGTCGAGGGGGGGTCATCTCCTAAAAGCCATGTGACTGGCTCCAATGGAAGAGGCAGATGCACCCTGCGGCTGGTTGACTTAAAATAACACTTTACATTTCTGATCGAGCACAGCTCCGGTTTATTCAAGGTCCTGCAGGTTTATTGTGCTTCCTGTAAACTGGGAATTATCTGAAGCGGCATCATCTTCCGCCGACACGTGAGGCTCCTGGAAGAAAAAAAAAAAAACAAACATTGTTGTAAATATGCACACAAAAAAGAAAAGAAAACCAAAAAAATAAAATAAAAATACTGCAGCTACATCTTAAAGGGACACTGCACATTAACAGTCTATCCTTAAGGTGCTTGTAATCACGAGAGCCATATCAGTTTAAGGGGATTTCCCATGAAAGACAGTTCTCAAATTGAACCCCCTAACAATGTTTAAACAATAAAGATAATTTTAACCCCTTACATTACAATGTTACTCAGTTTTTGTTTTTTGCTGTTTTAGCTCCTATCACTCAGTTAGCAGACACTTCATGATCCCTCTGTGCTATGAGATGCTGTGTGCTGCCAATGTTCTTAGATTATCAGGGTACAGGTTTATCTACACTTTTATTTAGCTTCTGAACATTGTACTAGTACCTGACACAAATAAGAGATTAGACAGATCATAGATTAAAGATGATGAGATCCATGAGATGCATATAAAACACAATGACACTTCAGATCTGCTACACCTGAGCTTTAACATACAGAATATCCCAGGGGAGGGTAGGAGACAGAAATCACACTGCATCAACCAGACAGGAGAAGCTATTCACGAGTAGAATCTGCCCTGCCCAACCATAAAAATCAGAAGATTTACAGTCGGATGCCAGGGCAACCGAAATTGTATAAACCAAGAGACAGGTGGGAATTAGATCTGTGAAATGCTGTATTTTTGATAATAACAGTGAATTAGAGAATGTGTTATTTTTGTTATCCTGAGTATATTTAAGAATCGTGGACGACTCTTGTCTTTAAATTTTTACTTTCACCAAGCCCAATCCTTCATACCAAATTCCACACATGAATGAATGGTAGCGCCGAGTGTGCACATTTAATGGGTTACCTGCAGGATATGCACCGGTAAATCCACAGTGAGCTGTGTGTGCGCGGCTGGCGACTGGGCACTCAGCTGGAAAGGCAGGTCCCCATCTCCTGGAGGTTCATCCTAGGGCAGAAGACATGAATTAAAAGACTAAATAAAATTAATAGTTCACCATGTAATTATAACACAAGAATTACTTCCGCAGACATATTTATATGAACCAAATGCAACTGCACAGACTCATATAAAGATTCAGATCTGTCTGCACAGAGTATCCAGCTACTGTTTAAGGGGTCAATAATGCAGAGCCTGCCCAAGTTTATCTACTCCATTTAACAAAGGAAAACAAGGATTCTGCATACGTACCTGAAGAAGCTGGATCTGCACATATTGTGCCCCGGTCGCTGGATCACGTAATGTTAGCCCGCCATTTGCCAAGACACTGCTACCAAAACGGTTGCCAGCAGGAGAGACTGCTTGGTTTTGTTTTGTACCTTTAGTTTTCCTCTGCGGAGGTGAAGTCCCTGTAATAAAATAAAATGTTAAAAGGGGAATTCTGAATACAGCTCATCAATATTAGATTACGGGAGGGGGAAGATAAGGTACAAAACATACCTGAGCTGCTTGCACTGCCCTTCTTTTTGCTCTTTGCCAATTGAATGGCTCTGTAGTCCGTCCGCGCCGAGCCCCCACTCTCCTGAGAAAATGGAAGCAAGGCATTAAAGTGTGCCAAAAGAAAGGAAACTTGTCACCTTCATAATTTTCTTTCCTCTCCCTATTCATAGGACATATATGCCTCATTATGGAAATTATCCAAAAGATAAAATGGGAAATAAATACACTACCAAAATATGGTCTCTGACCTTGGAGTTATCTGGAGGTTATAGCTTTGCAGTTGCTGAAAGACCACAGGTCTTAATATTTTAAGCCATAAATGACAAACTATTACTGCAGTTTCCCAGGAAGTACACCAAAATAATAAAATAAAGTTGCTAAGCAAATTCCAATTTACCACGTCTGTTACAATAGCAATGATAACTCAATAACCTCCAACATAATAAAGAAGTCTACAAATGAGGGGTCCCTGCTTACCAAAATGGAGTTTCCAGTTCCAGGAATAAAGTCTATGTCCTTCTGAGCACTGTAGTTTCCGGTCGTTGGGAACACAAACTGCGTTACCACTTTACTCCCCTCCTGCTGGCTCACAACCTCTGAAGCCGGGATGAGGCTTCGATCAGCTTTGGTCTGGGTCAACAATTCCGGTATGGAGCTCCCCGTTCCCAGTGTAACTGAAGGGGTTAACGTTGCGGCATCTATGGTGCATGTAGATGTGAGTGCATGTATGTCCTGGTTGGAACCTCTCATAGATAAAGATGCCAAAGATCCAAGAGCCTCTGCATTTACTGTCTGTACATCGTCCAGCTGTAGACTTCCCTGCTGCAGAATAGACGCTGCGGCTCCTAGAAGAAGCGAGCTCTCTAGACCATTGTTATTGTCATTATTGGACACCAATACCAAGGGGTCAACAGGATGTACCAGAGTGTTATTGGGGGTCGATAGGTTTCCCCCTAACGTAGATCGCACAGAAGACACATCAATAGTCAGTATTCCAGAATTAACCAGGGTCAGGTCAGCAGAGATTCCCGAACCATTAGACGACACGTTGGTGAATAGTGAGGAGAGGTCAAGGTTACTTAAGTCACTCTGTCCGGAGCTCGTCAGCTCACTGCTGGGAGTAAGGGAACTAGCAGCTTCAAGTTCTAGAACACAGAAAACATTGCAAATAAGATGAGAAATGTATAAACAGAATCATGAAATATATGACAAACATGGCAAGTTATTAGAGTTTTTCCAATCCTGCATGTGGCGCTTACAAGTCCAAGACAAAAAGATGCAATCCGATGAAAAAGGCCCCTCAGCTTCACTGATAAAATCATGGTCGATTTCTTTAAGAAACAGCACCACAGCTGTCCGTGGTTTGTATGTGGTAGTGCAGCTTAGCCATTACAGCAGAGCAGTAATACCTATGCACACATGTTGTTCTATTATTCAACAGAGGAAGTTGTTCAGTGTAAATTTAGACAAGCCTTTTTTGTGATGCACATGTCATATCTACAGTTTGTGATAATCTGGAGTAGTCAAATGCTTAAGCCTGGTAAACAGAGTGTCAGGGAAGCAGGGGGCCGACAAGGGCCTGCAAAACTGCCAGCAGTATGAGGAAGCAGCTTTGGAAAGCTGATTTATAATACCTGTGCGATTGTATATGTATGTAAAGAAGCATACCGGGTTTGTGACGTTTAACCATATGAGACTTCAGGCTCTGCTTGGAAGTAAAGATCTTGCTGCAGTTGGACACCGAGCAGCGAGTCTTTGAGGTGTCCACATCCTGAAGGTGCTTTTTGGAGTGGATGTACAGGCTGCTTCGGGCTGAGAATTTGGCTCCACATCCTAATAAAACAGGTAAATGTAAGCTCAAAAACCCATCGTACACCATCCTCATTCATTGCAGATTACAGGCATTAGGCATCATACACAAACCTACAATGCTCTGGTATAAAGTACACAAATATGTGACTAATGAAATTACCCTCCATAGGACACTCAAAGGGTTTAGTGCCCAGATGAGTAATCTTGTGACCCTTTAAGTGCTCTGCCCGTGTAAATGACTTTCCACATCCTTCAACCGGGCACGGATAGCGTCTGTCATCCTCATGTTTCCTTCAAGTAAACAAGACAAAAAAAAAAAATAATATGAGCAATTCTAATAATTGCAATTTTAAGCAGCTTCATTTTGGTACAGATAGGAGCACAGCAATGTGGAGGTCTTCATACTACACATTCTATATTTCTGTATGGATCCCTCTGCGTGCAACTTGGGAGCCCCATTCATTGAATCAACAATGAATCCTTAACATATAGAAGACATCACATTGAATGAAGTTGCACAGATTTGGGCTGGGAGGGTGCACCAGTTGGTAAGAAAAACATAGAAAGCAGCACTAAATCTGTATTGAGGCCACTTAATTTTCAGGATCACTAGAAGAGGACCCCTAATGAAAGTAATGGCACATCCTAGAGTACCCCTTTAGCAACACATGACAACTTTTTAAAAAAAGTTATACACTGTGTTGTGACTTCATCAATATCAGTGCTGTGTGACGGCAAGATGCAGCGGAGACAACTTACCTCTTATGCCTTAAGAGCTTGGACATGCTCGTGAAGGTAGCGCCGCAGCTTTCAGAGTCACAAATAAAAGGACGTTCACCTGAAATAAGAATAAACAGTGAGACCCAGAAACAACGACATATACAACATTTTCAGCTTTACGTAGAAGAAATGGTGAAATTATAAATCTAGCGATTCCCACAAAGAATGGCGGCGAGCTGCCCCAGATGTATACAGGCTACTATAAAGTGTAACCGGCAAATAATAGCAAGAACTAGGAGACCCCTAAATATTTTCGGTACACTACAGTGACTATTCTATTAAACATTTACTACATAGGATGCCTGACTGTTGGGGGGGTTAGAGTGGCAGGACCACCTGGGTTTGGCTCCTATTTAGTAAACAGTACTTCTATGATCAGTCCTGGAAGTTTCATCGAAATCAAAGGAGCACAAGGCAAACTCATCCTGCACGCCATTCATTTAGATGAATTTCGCCATTCATTTCGGACAATTATAGACTGGGCACTCCTGGAAGCAGCAGGGAAACTTGTGGGGTCACCCCATTCAACCAGAAATTTAAAGAGGAATTCCAGGAATTCTGGAATACCCATTGGGAAGCAAGTGTAGTTCCATGCTCCAGTTCCCACACTGAATGAAACCTCCAGTCTTTGGCATCAGTGCGGGGGAACCAAAAGCTTAAACAGGGCAAGTATAATTTTTTTTATTTACCACCCCTGCCCCAAGGTGTTTTACAGAATTCTTGGTAGACCTTCTTTTACCTCTATACATTTGATCTAATTTCCCTTTTAAAGCAGTCTAGCTCCCATTTCTGACTTGAGGACATACCTGTATGACTTCGTAGATGTATTTTCAATCTACACGCCTTATCATATTTCTTATTGCAGCCCGGGAAAGAGCAGAAGAACTGTTCCTGCTCCCGTACATGCGCTCTGTGATGGGAGAATAATGCAGTCACTGTAATAAAAGTCTTGTCGCAACCTACAAAGAACAAGAGTGTTCAGTCTCAAAAACAATAATAGCTCAAGACCACAAATCATCAAGCAACTGTGCAAAAAGAAATCTCACACTCTGCGAATAAAGCTTCAACTATGCGTATACATGGGGACAGAATAAAAGTCCAGCGAGCGATTGGTGGTTCAGGACCACTCAGCCGCTGATTAGCGTGGCACAGGCAGCAGTTTAAAGCAGCCAAAGATCAGTCCTGAGCTGCAGGCCTTACTCGGCTTCTATTGGAGGTTTTATTAAAATAATTATAACCAAGAATCCCCTTTGAGATGCTTTCAGGAAGGCAATTCATCACAGATACATAGCACAGCTGCTCGGCAGCTCCCGTTTTCATTCTTCTTCCACCCTCGTGGACATCTGTGGCCACTGTGTTGGATCTGCATACTGTAAATCTAAGGATATGCTGCATGTCCTTTAGTTATGCAGCAGAGCACTAGCATTCGCCCCATAGTTATTCACTACTTATAGGGGGATAACTATTCCCAGGAAGCAGATGTTGGGGGTGAAAGAAGAACTAGACATCATTAGTCATGGAGAGCCTGGCAGCAGGTTACATCCCTCTGTTCGCTGAGGACACGTGCATGCTCTGCTCAATGTGAATTGGGGGTTGAGACAAATATAAAAGTTCACAAATGTTTGGGATGGGTTTAAAAAATGGGCACAAATGACAGGGAAAAAAAATAGCAAAGCTGCAGAAATTGGCAATGGCTATCCTTACTGACACCAGCAGGGCTGAGGAGCTGCATAGCCTATTCCTGACCGCTCACAGCTCAAGACCAAAACTGAATAACAGCCACTGAAGTCAGGCTGACACTAACCAGCACCTGACACTGCTCTAACCACCACTAACCTCTGTTGTGATTATAACCTGTACAAAGCCCCTCCAATTCCATCATCAATCCGCCTGCAAAACTTAAGGATACATTGCTAAGTGTTACCATTCCCACTGGTGGTATGACGGGGGAATGACAAGCTCACTGTTATGTATTTGTAGCACAAAATTAAAAGTTAAATTTGTGTGTTAAAGGGAACCTTTCAGCAGAAATTGACCTAACAAACCACTACCAGTATGTTGTCAAGCCTCTGAACACCTTCCAGACTGTGTTTTTTGTTTCATGACCCAGTGTGGTAGCAACCACCAGAAAATCTACTTTGAATCGAGATGTAAATTGGTTATATATAGTGAAAGAGGCGGAGAGTTTAACACTGAAGTCAAGCTCTCTCCTCCTCAGAAAGACTCCTTCACTGCAATTGATGATCCTGCATCTAGAGACATCACTAACCAGATCTCTAGAATTAAAATGACCGAGGAGGCGGCGTTCGGGGCTTCAGAGTTGAACTCTCCTCTTCCTTGAAGTTATACAACTAATTGACAGCGCACTTCAAAGTTGATTTTCTGGATGATGATGCCACCGCAACGGGTTAATGAAACAAAAACTAAATGGTGTTACACTGTTTGACAATATCCTGGTAGTGGTTTATTAAGCTAATTGCTGATGACAGGTTCCTTTTAATTTCCTGGAGGGATAATGGTGTAACAGATTGAGAATTGACCCTTGATGAATGGTGCTCCCTGACACCACACTCATGCTGTATGACACCAAGTACATGTATCAATGTATCATATGTGCTGCACGGGTAATCCACAATGTGAGATAGCAGTGTAGCCGTGGATGGGATTTCTGACCAAGCTCGGCATCTCATAGGTGACCTGTCACTTGTTCCTACGGATGCCAGTCGCTGCTTGTGGACTGGCTGATGGATAACCACTCTTGTACATAGATGCTGTATACCGCATAATTTTGTGCACATGCTCCTGGCGCCCCCACCATCTCATCTCTGACACGTACCATTAAATTCACACTTATACGGCCTCTCGGGCTCGAAATGTGTCCTCCTGTGTGCGCTGAGCTTGGTGGCGGTGGGGAAGGCCTCTGCGCAGGCGCCGCAGCGGAACAGGTTCTCCTGCTCGTGGGCCTTGAGGTGAGCCTTGAGGTTGTAGATGGTGGTGAAGCTCTTGCCGCAGCCCGGGGCGTCGCAGGGGAAGGGGCGCTGCTTGTCGTGTGACTGCAGGTGCCGCTTCAGCTTGTACAGGGTGGTGAAGGTCCAGCCGCAGTTCTCCACGTGGCACTTGTAGGGGCGCTGCTCCTTGGTGTGGCTCAGTAAATGGACCTTTAGTTGCTGTTTACGGTCAAAGGCTTTGGCGCAACCGGGCTGCGGGCAGCGGAAGACCAGCAGCACCCCCTTCCGGGCCAAGTCCAGCGCCTCCCCCAGATTGACCTGCAGCTCCCCAATGTCCCCCACCAGGAAGCCGGCCACCTGCTCGTCCTCAGGGTCCCTCAGCACCATGTCCACGTCGTCCAGGCCCTCGGAGAAGCTGTGCGGGGCCCCGGAGCTGCCGCCCGCCTCCCCGGAAGGTGACAGCTCTGACGCCCAGCTCTGGTAAGGGGTGGCCGGCGCGCTGCTACTCCCACTCCGCGGCTGCGGCCTATCCCCGGACACGTCCCTGCTCCCCAGGGTCAGCAGCCCGTTCTCCAGCCGCACCGTCACGTAACCGGGGAGAGCCAGCTCCGAAGCCGGGCAGGGCCTGGGGGCCGCGGAGGGGGCGGCCGGCGCGGCGGCCTCCAGGTTGACCACCATGTAGATGGGCCGGACATTAGCCTCGTCTTTGTGGAGGCCGCACTTCTCCTCGTCGTCCTCTCCCTCAGGGAGCTCGGAGCCGCCATCTTGCTGCCGCTGCCCCGTCGGCCCCTGGATTTCCATCTTGGTGTCCCTGTAGCATGTAGTTCGCGCGGAAGGAGACGGCAAAGGGCCGGGCTGCGAGCAGCGAAAGACGCGCTGAGACATCATATCCATCCGCCGACCAGCGCGCACTATTTTTTCAGTAGAGTCTCTAAATATTTAGTCACGTGAACTCATTTTTAAGCAGATTTATGAAACTTTTGAGAAATCTCAAAGTATATTGTGCTATTTTCGTACTTATTTTCGGTGATGGGCGACATTTTTTTTTACAACACTTTATTGACCAACACCATTAAGAGATGTCTGTGTCTTATTTTATCGAATTTTGAGGTAAAATGTGCACAAATTTCCACTCACAGGTAAAATACATTATTCTGAACAGAAAGATGAGGCTAGGCAAAAAAAAAAACTGCATTAAAAATGTTATCCAAACAATTGTAGTGTGAACATGGCCTTAGAGAGCAGTTATTTGTAGGAGCTCTCAATTATGGCCACTATTTTTGGAAGGGAGTTGGAACCGGTGGAAGTCAAAGTCAAATCCCTTTAAGCCATGATGGCTGTGTGTGACCTTGTTACAGGGGATTATCTGTCACAGACATAGCTACTCTACAACCGTATACAAAAGATTTAGCGCAAAAGCCTTTGCTAGAGATGTATAGCCTGGAAGTGTCTGACTGTCCCACCGGGACATCCTCCATCCTCATTCATCGACTATTAAGGTCTGTTTACTAGTGTTTGATGGATGAAGAACTCCTCAACATTTTATTCGTTGGGTACAAGGACTCCAATCCGACTCCACACCCCTCTCAGTGCAGACCATAAGGCTTGTAGTAGAAGCAACAGAGCTGCAGGGATGGTGGGAGTTGTAGTTATCACTGTCAGGCACTAGGGAGCAGCACGGTCCTGTTCCAGTCCTATGGCAGCTCCTCTATGAAGAAGGGAAGCGCTCGGAGTTCTGTATCTCACATCTTTTGGGAACGGGTGTATAGTCAAATATCGCCAGAGTCTCGTCATAGAATGGTGTAGTCTCAAAAAAATAACCCTGGCTCCAGTGATAGAAACTGATACAACACCGCTCCGCAGGTTCATAGAGTCATTTTCTAATTGCATAGAACCTTTATCTAGAAGATATTCTCTAATATTTCCAAAAATTAATTGCAGTACTGTTCCCTCTCTCCATTCACGGACATCATCCTTATGGCCCACCCTTTGCTCCCTGGATCCCAGATTGTTTGATCGCACCCCAACGTGTACATTCAACTCAACTCGTATGATAACACAGGTTGCCTCACGTGGAAGGTTGATCTTTAATATCTTAAAGGGATTTGTCAACCAGATTTAGAACTCTGATCCAAAATAGAATGTTCCCTGATGAAGAGGTGGTCGCTTTCTTAGTATTTTAGTCTGAGGAGCTAGGATGAGAACTCCCCTTTAATTTCTTAGGGGGAGTTATCCCTCAATACAACCATCTAGGAGGTTTTAAAGGGAAGGTCCACAATTAAAAAAAAAATACTATCCTTGATTTATTGTCAAAAAGTAAATGGAACTGCTATACCAAGCACAACCCGGGAGGTAGGTTACTATTTAACCATGCGAATGCTGAAGACCTATCAAATTACCGGTAGTAGATGACAAAGTTGGCAAAGACATTGTGTGTATGAAAGGATCATTAGACTTCAGATCTTATAGAATTCATCAGTTTACTTTGGATTTATGGAAAATATAAGAATGTCAGACAAGAATCTTGCACAATCAGATGAAACGGAATGGTCAGGAGCGTGGTCACTTGTCTCTCAGCGCAGCGTCCAGCACAGTCCTGTCCTTTATGTCATAGGGCAGCGTCACCCTTAGACTGCGGTCTTCCTCCATCGTCCGGATTATCGTATCATATGCATTTCTGTTTCCGGACCAACAGCGCCTGGCCACCTGCAAGGGAAGAGCCAAACATTACACTCAAAGTGGCAGATAACAGGGAGCAATAGATGCTACAGCACAGCGAGTGTAGAAAGATCCAATACTCAGGTAATATGCCCCAGTTTTGTCAAAATACGTTTTTCAGACCAAAAATATAAAGATTGATCCTCAAAATGGGAATGTAGGCTACCTGCACTAACCGGGTCTGACCACAATACAGAGAACGGCGCTGTCTGCTTCCTTTTCTATGCATTTACTGCAGAGAACAGCTGATCTGTAGAGGGCACATGACCGTCATCAATCTGATACTGCAGCCAGCGTTAGGTATCATCCCTGGAGAGATGGAGAAGCTACAATCCTATTATACAAGTGCACTGAGGGTGTGTCCTCACACTGCTGTGCTCTGTTCGGCCAGTGTTATTTACTGTCCCTGGAGAGATGTGACCACTGATCACTGTGTATGTTAGCAGCAGCAGGACTGTGATATATGGATTTATATTCCAGGTTTGTACCAGGAGCCTGTCTTCACACTGCTGTGCTTTGCAGCAGATAAAAGCGGAGAGCTAAGAGCACAGCAGTGTGAGGACATATCCACAGTGAATTTGGACCAGCTACAATCTCGGGATATAAATCCATGTTCTCCCATTTCCCAGGGACTAACTAAATTACTGAATGTCCATAAATAGTCAAAGGAAGACAAATGATTATTAAGATGACATAAAATATTTCACTCTCCTAAAATTGGAAACACTAATTCTTCAAAAACCCACCCCATTGGACACGTCCCAGCTCAGCATAGTTCTGGCATTTTGTTCCGCCTCTGGAGATCCATCCAGAACGAGACCAAAGCCTCCATTGATGACCTCACCCCTGCAAAGAAGCCAAAATCTGGATCAAGAGTCAGAAGGTAATTCATCAGAGATGTGGAGCGCAGCAACGACAAAACATGTTCCCCAGATGCAGCTGGTGACCGCTCTCCACCTTTTCCCATAAATATAACATCCTAAATATATCAGAAGGGTAAAGTTATATTTGAATACAACCTTATAGGGCAGTGATGGCGTACCTTTTACAGATCGAGTGCCCAAAATGAGACCCAAAACACATTAGCTTTTCCCAAAGTACCAACACGGCAATTTAGGCAGTAACAAACTTATTGCTACCGGAATCTTTGAGCTCCAATCTGACCCTGTCCACACCTTCTCGCTCTTCGGACAGGACCACGCAGCACAGGATAGGTCACTTTAAAATATCAGGGCACTACTTGGACTGCAGGAAAGTGCCATGTCTGGCAAACTCTGGGAGACAGCCCGTGTGCCCACAGAGAGGCCTCCGAGTGCCATCGCTGGCACCAGTGCCATAGGTTCGCCATCACTGTTATAGGGCGTTTCCAGACGTTTCATTAGGATAGGATCAGATCAGCCGTTTAAAGACTGAACACTGTGGCTTACTTTACTGCTTATTAAGCTCAGCACTGCACGTTGTATAGTGGCCATGCTTGGAATTACAGCTTAGCCCCAATCACTTTCGAGAATGAGATGAAACCAGGCCATGTGATGGATTGATGTGACATCACAGTCTCAGGAAAAGAAGCAACACTGTTGCTTTGAGTAACTGATCTTATTCTATGGTAAGGATATTCCGCTTCCATCAATATCTGCTCAATTCATTGAAAACCCGCATAAGGTGTCAAATATGAAGAGCAAAGATTGCTCCTTTTGAACCTAAAATTTAGCAAAATTGCAGTAATCTATAAGCACAATGAGTTCCAAAATGATGTTATGAGGAAGGAAGGTCCTGGCAGGGCGCTAGATCTCTCCTATTACTACAACATCAGCGGGAATCCCCCCCCCCCTAAAAATATATACAGACCCTTCACGCAGTCCACTCACCAGCCCACGCCTCCTCCATTGTGGAGCGCCACCCACGTGGCCCCCCGGAAAGAATCTCCTACAAAGTTCTGCACGGCCATGTCTGCAAGTACAGGACATACACAGATTATCTCCAAATGTGGAGCCCAAAGCCCGGCATAAAGGAAATTGTATTGTCAAGTCTATGAGAACATGGACAACAACTTCCTAATGAATTTCCAGGTTAACTGTGGGCTTACAGGACAAGATGGGGGGGGGGGGGAAATAGTGCCTGATGTACCTGCGCAGAAGGCGGAGCCATCATATATGTTGGAGGTTTCTCTATAAGGACTATCTGTCCCACTCACATCATGATGATCTCGGCTAATGACCACCGGAGCCTGAAGAAGAGACAACGATGGTATATATTGATGTATGAGGGTCAATCAATGAGTGTCCAGCCATAGTAACGCACTCACCTTCACTTGCCCGGAGGCCACTGCTCTGTTAATGGCGACAGCAATGGATATCCTGCCTTTCTGGTCAGAGTATAAAATTCTTGCCTGAGAACCAACCACCTAAAAATATAAGTAATTATATATCATATTAAATTATTTTTTTAACAATATTTTTATTCGTAATATTTTTACCATCATCATCATAATCTTCTCACTTAAAACAATTGAAATTTACTCAAGTCCTTGAAAACCTCAGAGAAAATCAAAATCCATCATGATAAACCAAGGACACTTAACCACAGTCACAGTGCCTGGATCTATGGGCATCTTCTTATATGTTATCCATGGTCCAATTCCTCCTAAAATCAACTTTTAAAATGATGCTAATGAGCCAGAAGGGTGTTACCAGAGACCCTCCATGCTGTGGCTTCACAGGCTGTTACACTGTCTCATTTCCATCTGCCTGATGTAATCTCATACAGTGGGAGGAGGAAAGTGTTCTTGCACAATGTAACAGCCTTTAAAACTACAGAATAAAGGGTCTCTGGTAACTCCCCCAAGAGCCGTTCTGACTCATTAACATAATTGTATAATTAGATTTTAGAAGGAAGGAGGCCACGAATAACAAATGTAAGAAGATTACCACAGTCACAGTGCTGGATCTATGAGTAATGTCCCTTATTTATCACACCTGATTTTGATTTTAGATTTTTAAAGAAGATAACCTAAAAAAAGGAGGTCTGTGCCTCCATTCTTTGTTTACAGATTAGAAAAACATGGCTGACTACTAAAACAGCGCCACAGCTGTCCTCAGGTTGTGTGTGTAACTGCAGTTGAGCTCTGTTCATTTATTGGAGTGGAGTTGAGCAGCAACATCAGATACAATGGACAGACGTGGGGACATTGCCCAAACATCCCCTTTAAGGAGTCAATTCACTGAGTGGATCCAATGGCGATAAGGGACATTACGTTACCAGTTTGTGTTCCCCGGCTTCTCGGATCCATCGAATATTATCTTTGTACTGCTTCTTCACCGCGTCACTTACTGGGGAGCGAGGAGAGACAACATGAGACACAGGAACCAAAACATCACAGTCCAATCATATACCCACAAGACTCATGTGACCGGTCACAACCCGTGTACAGCGCTGCAGTATATGCAGATCTAACACAATGGAGAAATAACATGAAAGAGTGCTAGAACTGAAGCGATGGCTAAAATTTCGTTATTTCAAGGGTTTTTTGGAATATCGATGCTTTCAGATTGACAGGTGCTGAGATTTTGCTCCATCAGTCTGGAGGGAAACGTTGAACAATCTGTCAGTTATGATATTATATTAGAATGTGCAGTTATTATCTAAAGCCAGAACTGTGCGGAGCTGTCAGACCTACACATTGTAGCAGCAACTGTAGTTATAGGTAGATGATGCATACATGAAAATGTACATCTACCCACACAGAAAAGTCACTCATTGCTTGTCCTGTACTGATCCTGAGTTACATCCTGTATTATACTCCAGAGCTGCACTCACTATTCTGCTGCTGGTGCAGTCACTGTGTACATACATGACATTACTTATCCTGTACTGATCCACTATTCTGCTGGTGCAGTCACTGTGTACATACATGACATTACTTATCCTGTACTGATCCTGAGTTACATCCTGTATTATACCCCAGAGCTGCACTCACTATTCTGCTGCTGGTGCAGTCACTGGGTACATACATGACACACCAACAACAATTCAAGCTCTTTTGTCCAGGGTGCAGCGAGTCTCCTCCTAGGACACTGTGTGATATTATGTGATAGCTGCGCTTTCTACTAGTTTATCTACATCTTTAATAGAAATGATCATCTGGTGAACAATACTGATGCTCTGCATTAACGTGCGGATCCCAGACAATACAATTATAGAGGCATATTTACTTAATTATGATTTATTACTTTCATGTTATTTAAGTAATTTATTTCCATGTGTTTATCTTCTTTTCTACAATCCCATATGCTATAGACCTCCATAATATGGGCTTGCATTTTATTCAAACACCAATAAAATCAGTTTCAACCTTCCAGAACTACTATGACACCAGGTTTATAATGGGATTGGCAGGACAACCCCTGGATACAATGTACACCTGACATCATGATTCCTGTCTCTAGCACTAACCACTATAATAGCCTATGTCTGTCACTGGGTATAACAGGGCACACAGAGTCATTTTTCAGATTTCAATGATTTGCCATGTAGCATTAAGCTGATTATAGCTTTCCCCGCAGAAGAAAACCATTCATTTCATCAACATCCCACAAACATGGCGCGTCTGTCACCCCAGTAGCCCCATATCCCAGACACATGTAATGAGCAGCTTGCGCCATGGAATTACAAGGTTATGATTGTCTCACAGTAAGAGATCCAAATACCAGCCCAAATCCCAAGGAGAGTACAAGCCGAGGAGAGCTGCCCAGGCTGCAAATACATATTAGTAATTGAGGAATCACGCTCCGCTTTTATAGCAGCGCCAAATACGTGATGCAAGGTTATTGGGAGGTACATCAAGGCACGTCTCGGGCTACAGGAAGATCTCTGGCGATTTCCTGGATAAATTAGTTTAATAAGTACAATGCCCCACATACTAATTAAGGGCAGCGCTACAAGATACTGATCCCAAATGGCTAAACAAGGCTACAGATGCTGCGCCAGTAAATAGAAGACTAGGGAATCAGCAGACCGCCACAAGTGATGTATTACAGATGGTCTGTGCTCTCTACAGCTGTGTAAATATAGACTTTAGGTACAGATGTAATACAACGCAGCACAAGATGTGCAGCACAACTATAACACCAGGCACAAACCTTCCACCATGTCAGGTACAGGCACATAGAAATGACACCGCTCAGACAGACCAAATGTGTGCAATGACCAAGTCGCTTCCCTCTATAATCAGAACTGGCAAACTTGGCAATCTATAACTACAAGTGCATGATCTGGGTTCAGCTGAGTGGATGGGCTCTGACTTGTGGTGTCTCAGTTCTTGGAGGTGTCTCATTTCTTTCAGTACTCATTTCTCCACCGAGATTTGGTGGGAGAATCACTGAAAAGGTCACCATTCACACTTATTTGCTGCGACACAATGCCCCTTACTCGTTATGATAATCGCTTGACATGATCACAACTCCAGCAATTGCATCAGATGGCAGATTACAGAGACTAACCAAATAATGGAGAAAAAACACCTCTGGTACCGAATCCTTCTGTGCAGTATTTACTAAGAAGTAACATCCATTTGCGCCCCTAATCTGTCAAAATTGTGCATGAAACTATACATTTATACTTTATACAGTTTGTACATTCTTTAATAGCTTAGACCTTAAATTTAGTATTTTTTTTAATCAGAGAAAATGAATTAATCTGTGTAAAGGCAGGCTTTCAGTAAGGAGTAAGTGCGTGTTTATCCTGGCAGTAGGTGAACATCTATAGAGCTCAAACACTGAATTCTGAATACTGTCTAATGTGCTCCTGTTTACACTGTAGAGTCTGCAGCAAGTTACTTTTATAGAAATCAATTGATTGTAATATATTATGTTACAGCAGATCAAAATGGTGTTTGTCATCATCTTGTACCAGGCACGGCCTCTCGCTCAATAAATATTGACCTGCCAAGGTGAAGTACCTTAAAAAACAGTGTGACAACACAGCTGGTGTATCGGGAGCATCATCCATCAGCTTCACAACTAATATGCTCTTCATACCATAGTAAATAATCAGTATAGAGTGTTACATGCTGTACAGGAGCTGACCTATAAATATATGCATATGCTGTGAACACACAAGATAACAATTCTCGCCATTTCAGGAAAGTCAGGTTCCAATCCAGTCCTTGCCACAGCTCCAATATACTAACGCAATAACATTGTGAATATATTAGGCCTCAAGCCTGGCTATATCTATGACATGGTGCCACAACATTACAATACGGCCATCAGAGAAGATGCAAATGTAATTAAAAACAACAATAGTTACAATTTCTCTCACTTGTTTAGAAGAGGAAATATTTGTACATCGTTCAGACCATGAAGACTTTACACATACACACAGCGCCACCTGCTGGTGTGTAATCCAGCATACAGATTGGAGAGGTGTAGGATTAATGTACTGTTCAGGAGAACATACCTCAAGTTTCATAAGTGTAGACAGATCTTTTTTTGCAGCCTCAAACACAGCATTCAGGTGTCTGTTCACACTGAACTCTGGGATCAATAAATCTTCTGCTGTGTAGTGATAGACAGCTGAGGGGGTTTCTGTAACCGTGACCGATTTCTTCAGGATAGGCTGTAGGAATAAAACAGAAAGCAACAAATTACACTATGCCATTAAAAATCCTTAGGTTTATACAAAAAAAATACTGTATATACTTGAGTATAAGCAAAGTTTTCTGCACAATTTTTGTGTTGAAAAAACCCAATTACATTAACCGTACCATAGCACAGCGGCACACGTCGGCGCCGCCCGCCCTTCTCCATAGTATGGCGCACGTGTGCTGCACTGTACTGCTCCTGTAGGGCGTCATGAGCCCATTGCCGTGTTTACGGGGGGACGTTTATACGACCCATACGTTTGTGTTAATGTAGAAAAAAATAAATAAAGGTATTTTATTAATTGAAGGGGCTGATGTGGACATTGCATTCATGAGTGGAGAATACTATACATTTTATTGATTAAAGGGAGACTAGTGGACATGTAATTAGAGAGTAGCGGCTGCATTTCCCACCCTAACACTTGAGTTAGTTTTGTGGTTTAAAGAGAACCTGTCAGGCAAAATAACTAAATATATTTTCATAAACTGCCATTAGAGAGCATTGCCTCTATCCCTTCATTGTCCCTCTACATGCCTGTAAACTTAAGCAATGCCAAGTTTACTTGGCCCCTTCAGCCTAAAGCTTTATGCAAATGACCTGTGAAATGTCCAATGAGTCATTAGCATATTCAGGCTGTCCAGCTTATTCATGAGTGGGAGGTACAGCCACACTCCCAGTGCATGGCTGACAGCCTGTATAATGGTGTAATGGCTCCTCTATGTGCTTCCTGGTGCTGGTGGCCATGCCCCCTGCAGCCTGTGTGTGTATAGGAGAGATACAACATCTCCAGATGATTTTATAATGATTAATGTATGAATTGACTAGATTAAGGCTGTGATGGGATCCTTGTGAGCTGCTCCAGCAGGTAGAGATAACAGAAATAGTGACAGAGACCTGATGACAGGTGTCCTTTAATTATGTTCCTCAGCTTATATTTTAGTATCTCCGGTATAGAAGGTAGTAATATCATCATCATTAATAATAATAATAATAATTATGTAAAGAAAGAACATGCTCCCCTCTGGTCCCTGCCAATCCATTCGCAGTACCTCCAGGTTATCTAACCTTGTACAGTGATGCCAGGGTGATGGCCTGCACTGTAGCCAATGACTCAATGTAGCCATGACCAGCATCACTGGATCAGTAAAGTCATGATGCTGTGGGACCAGGCAGTATTGGGAACAGAGTGCCGAGGAGGAGAGGATGGAATATTTTTATACAATTTCTACTTTTTAAAATTTCCCGAAAAACCCTTTAATATCTTTTGCATAAATAACACAGATAATTTCTCATAACTAGCACAACCCCCTTAATTACAGCACATACACAGATCTGCACATATAATGTGGTGTAGTTTATTGCTATTATTATAGAGAATTAGTGGTACAATGCTGCAGGTTTGAAGAGATTTTACAAAAAAACCACAGCAGTAATTGCAGCAATAAACCCCAAGGAAGCACTACAAGAAACATGCGTTACATGAATGGTGGATGCCAGAAGGATGTGGTTTCCATATCTTGCACTACTGATGACTAATAATAAGCCATAGCGGCAGCTGCAATCATTGGAAGGATACATTTGCACTAATTATCTCTCTGTGCATGGAGTGTTTTGCTGGAACCAAGTATTATCAGAAAAATAAATACACAAATCACCGGAGTCCACAGACCTTGGTGACAGGATCCCTCCAGCACATCACATCAATCTGTCACTTCTGCTTTCTGCCAGGAAATCATCAGATTTATTAATTTGAGCATACAAAGCAGAATACAAAGCACGTAGTGGACAGGTTATGACTCGCCGATGTGGCGTTTATGATAGACCCACAGAGAAATGGGGATCCGCTCAATCTGCCTCCTAATTTTCACGGTTTCTATAAAACAAGGACCTGGCTCCTACCTTGTTCATGACCGGGCTTGGAGGGAAGTCATCAGGAGTCAGGCTCACCCGCGCTCTCTCATAGGCCATGTCCATATCGGACTTTGCAGCTTTTGGACTCCCTGGTAATGATGAGAAATATGTATTACATCAGGAAATGCTATAAAATATCCTACATTGTATCCTACAGTGCTGAGAAAAATTCTATTAAAATATCCACTAATAGGGCATGTGCGGAGTATGGTGGGGGTTCAGTCTGAACCCCACCATCCTCTACCATAGCTCTATCCTGAAGGACCAGGTTATGCATCTACCAGACGGCCTGTTCATTTCCTCTGATAGCAGGATACAGAACCCCAGGTCAGGAGACCTTTAATATATACAGTGTTGTCAGAGTCAGATCCTTTCAGGAACCTACTGCCATACTTCTTGCTCCAAAACCTGCAGCCTACCCAAAACCACTTAAAGCTCATTCCATAATAAACACCTTAGAGAGGTAATTATTGTGCGGAGGTTATTCACGTCATTGTCTAATGATTTATTAGTCGCATTTCTCTCTGTATTACCGGTCGCTACGTCCTCATAACTCTGAGGTGAAGGGCCAAATTTAATTAAAAATACTACACACACTCGCAGCTCCAATATAATAAAAACAGGAGCTAAACGAGATGTCCGCAACGCTGCCAACGAAAACGGCTTTCATGGATTTAAAGCAAAGCTGTTATCACGGCGAGTCGCAGAGCGCTCGGCTCACATGCTGAATGCCATAGAAGTGCTAATTAATCTAACACGAGGAGATATAAATAGGCGTTTCTCAGGAGGAGAAACAGTAGGAGACAGGAGGGAAAAAAATAATAAATCAGCTGCTTTCCAATTAATCACTTGGGGGGGATTGGAAGAAGTAAGTCACTCACATCACAGATCAGGTTGGTGGGGGAAGGTGAGCAGACCTGGATGTGACAAGCATCGGCTTTATGTACAATATCTGCCAGCAAAATGCAGCCGTTCCTATTTACAAGTGGCTGAAAACTTTCCATTCATTACAGAATGCAGAAATCACACAGGACGATAGCGATGGGCATCAAGAGCAACAAGAGCATTTATGGATAATTCCAAAAATTCCTATAATTGGGAGGACAGTAAATGAAAGATATATGGTACACTTCCCTCCATATCAGTTACACATAGAAGGAGGTTGGACACCCAGTATTCCAACTGATTAGCTGTTAATAGCAGCCGCCACCACTAACACAGCTGATACACAATGTATGAGGCTGTGTTACTGGGCCAGCCAGGTAACTGCAGCGCTGCTTCCATTCACTTGATAAATAAACAAGTAGCTGATGGAAGAATGTGTATGGCCTATAAACCACATTAGTGACACACTCCCAAAATAGGTGATAAATGTGTTCTTCAACAACTAGAATAAGAGTCCTAAGGGTCACAATAGTGTACTACTACCTAATCACCGACTATAGGAAAAGTGCTATGCTGTCCATCAGGCCACACAGAGAGGTGACTCACCAAAACCTCCCCATTCAAACAGCGGAGCCCAATAGACAATGGAGGTCTCAGTGTTAGACCCCCAGACACTATACAATTCTTATATAGCCTGTGGATAAATGCGAATCAGGGCTAGGTCTGTGCAGATAGATTTGTACCCAAGTCTTGATGCTTTAAGGATGATCATAAATTAAATTTCCATCTTTGTAATTGCTCTTGCAGCGGACAGACACTCTAATAATGTCTGCTTATCCCGTACCTGGGATTTCAGCAAGGCTGGAAGAAGAGCGACTCCTACGATGACCGTTGCTTACACCATCAGATGCTGTAAATTTGCTGGGGTCTGAGAGGGAAAAAAAAAGAAAGAAAAGAAAAAAAAAAAGAAAAACTTTGGAAAGGCAACGTAATCTGATAAATATTGATATAATCTTACTTCTGCTGCAAGATTAAAGTGTTTTATCCTTCACAAATGAGTGATTGTATGTGCGAGTATAAAACATTTCTGTGCGCAGTTCACACCGGGGGATATCGCTGTAAGAATAAGAAGAAGTTCCATAGGACAAAGAGGCGGAATTTTTAGCCTCTGAAAAAGCTAATGTATCTGTGCATCTCCTGGATCAGTTAAAAGAGGGTTTTCCTACTAAACATTTTTGGCATATTCATAACTTGTGAGATGTGGGGGCAGCAAAGCTCAAAGACTGGGGAGGTTCCCAGACACGACCCCCACCATCAGTCTGGATTTGACCAAAAGAGAAGATTGATTGATCCATGAGGAGTCTCATTTAAGAGAAATGTGCAGGTCCCAGAGTTACAATCCGCATCTATCAGACATTTATGGCATGTTCTCCAAACATTTGGGTGCACAAAGTTACAAATGTAAACCCTGTAGGTTCTGCTACATACCGGACAAGGCACAGAAGGCGTCTAAAACAGTGAATAACTTGCTTTGCATCCTGTCTGGGTGCACATTACACCATTAATCTGGACCATTGTGTTCCTCTTGGACATCTCATCTATGGCATTGGTCTGATATAGATTGGAACTGCTTTTAATGTCATTTCAAGGTTGTAATACACTATGGACTATAAGAAAATCATGCGTATTAAATTTTAAGATTAAAGGTCAGGGTGAAATTGCACCTTCTGAATTCTGACACATACACAAAATGGGTGAAAAACAGAATGTTAAAACCAAAACCCCGACCTCATCCACCTTCCCCTCCAGTAAACCTGCTCCACGATTTGTGATCTCACTCGATAATTCAGCGTTACGCACTTTTAATCTGGTTCTAATAATACCTCATCATGTCACACTTTCACCACTGTCACAACACATGTTATCACACAGCTATAATAATGTAACAAACCTGCAAGAGCGCTGCTCAGGAGGCAATCTACAGTTATAGGAGACTGGAAAGATTAAAATTTCTTCCCGGACAATGACAAAAAGATAGAAATTTTGTCTCATAAAGCAGCATTCTGCACAATAAAGGTCTTATGTTGGGTAGTAAAGCAGTAAAATTAGTTATCATTCTTTATCATTCTAATGTACACAATGTATACATCCTCTCATCTCACCAATAGGCTTTACAAACGGCCTGAAATGCAGAACAGAAGCTCCCCCTTGTGGCACGATAAAGTTACTACAAGGCAATAATGTGTGACTTTATATCTAATTGTTTTATAACCTACATTTAACTTCTATAGCAATAAAAAAAACACGGGTCAACTACAACACTGCCGCCTATTAGTGGTTTATTATCTTCTATAATTAACCCCTGGAAGCTGCTTCACATATGTGCACTCACCTACAATTCCTGGATCCTGATCTCCCTGGGATTCGGCAGGCTTCTCAGTCCGATCTGACGTCTCCTCCTCAGACAAGTTGGACACCTGTCGCCTGACCCCCTTACTGTTTCCAGTGCTGGAGGTCACACTAGCCACTGACAATAAAGGAATAGCCTGCATCTCCTGTATATTACATAAAATTAAGTGCATGTTATTATGGGCCACAATGGACAATACACAAAAGTAACATAGTAATGTGATGACCAAGATCAAATTCTGCACAAAGGAAGCGATACAGCGATAACTTGCAGAGGTAAGAAAATGGTAAATACTCATATTGTTCTACAAATTAGTCTCGGTTTTAGAGGGGTTATCCAGATAATAAAATGTGCTACAATTGCTGACATTATAGCTCAGTGATTCATGGAGCCATGATGCCAGTAATATGGACAATCTGCCTGGCTAGGAATTGGCTGCAGCAGTCACATATTGGACTCATGGAACCAGAGTCCGGAAATACTGATGGACAGATATCAGAAGTGGAATGGACTGGTGAGTACCTCATGTCTTCTGCAGGATGTAAAAATAGCCAAATTATACAACCCCTATAACAGAAGAGAGAAAAATCTGCAGCCTACAAGATGAATAAAACACGTCAGCAGCAACAAAACAAAAATATTTGGGGGGGAAGGGGGGCGTAGGATTACAAAAAAAAAAAAAAAATATCCAAAGATATCCAACAGAAGGGTTGAAATGCAATTGATTTGTTGCTCATTAGTGGAGACACCACTGACGCTGGAAACTTAGAAGTGCAGGATGGAGATTTGGAGGAGCCTCGAGCATATGTCTGACCAGACACAATGTCTATTTGTGGAGCTCTAATTGGCTGTTTGTTCACGTTTAGAGCCGGCAAGGGATGGATTTACAGAATGGTTAGACAGATGAGAGATGAGCCAACTAGCTGTGCTTCATATTTTCCAACAATATGAGAGAAGTCATAGTAAATCACACTTCAGGTCACAGTTCGGGGTCACATCAGGACACAAAGAGCCGGTCACAATAGCCACTTTGCCCTCTGTTATATTTTCCTGTTGCCATTTTGCAATATTTGTGTCAGAAGAATTGAAAAAAACAAAACAAAAACAAACAAAACCAGAACATGTGACAGAACCTAACTGCAAGTCCACAACAATATAAAAGATCATGTCCGGTACTCGATTGTCCAAAGTTTTATCACAATATTAGGGTCTCTAAAAGGGACCCCTTTACATTCAGCCTAAATAAAAGGTAGCAGGCTGTAGTAATTGATATAGAACAGACACCATATACAATCTGCTCAGCTTTTCCTCTACTTTAACAAGGTAACTGCAGAAAGAACACTATGTACAGCTCAGCTCCTCCTGTTGTATAACATGCTGCCTGCAGATAGGACACTATGTACAATTACTTATCCTGTACTGATCCTGAGTTACATCCTGTATTATACTGCACTCACTATTCTGCTGCTGGTGCAGTCACTGTGTACATACAAGCCATTACTTATCCTGTACTGATCCTGAGTTACATCCTGTATTATACTGCACTCACTATTCTGCTGCTGGTGCAGTCACTGTGTACATACAAGCCATTACTTATCCTGTACTGATCCTGAGTTACATCCTGCATTATACCCCAGAGCAGCACTCCACCAGCAGTACAGTGAGTGCAGTTCTGGAGTATAATACAGGATGTAGCTCAGTTATGGTTTTATAGTGGTTGTATAACATGTTGGATATTTTCAGTAAAAGACGACTCTGCATTTATCTAGTTCTAAGCAATGACCCCCAAAAGACTTTAGGGATCTGTTTACCTCCTTGTGCAATAATATCCTCCATAACATCTCCTGCTATCTGGTCAGTGACTTTGAGGTCAGACGGATCTGCGGAGGTGCACACCCAGCGGAATGGACCAAAACCCAGCGAGAAGATGTCCCTAGTAATAAACACAAAACAACTTAATTACTAGATGTTTGAGATTCCAGTGACCCGGGGGAGACACATACTTAACGCTCCAATACTAGAATGCTCCTTTTTGGGGAATGAGGCAATGCAATGGGACATTACATAATGAGAATTTGGTTGCTCACCCCATAATATGCTGCACGTATGATGGGTATCTGAACTCCGTGCCTCTCCCTCCTTTACATTCCACATCAGCACCTATTGGAGAATTACAGGGCATGTTATAACATTTGGACCGTGAAGGGATTCTCTATATTGGAAAATTAAGATTTCCTTAAAGACAAGCAGATTATACTGGTTAGGTCCTCCAGAGTGATAGACATTCTTTGTAGCGACTCAACATATTCCAGAATGGGATATTTTTTCGATGAGACAACTTTTTAAACTCAAACTCACCAGCTCTTTGTGCCTCCAGCAAGAACGCATTTCCATAATCCCAGAAAAACATGCCTTTATCCGAGAGCTTATTGATCGCAGAGACCTGCCGACACAAACTGCAGGAAAAGCAGAAACCGTTCAGGAGCTAGGACTGGAACCAGAAGCTCATGTTCTAGATCACTTTTAGTATCAGGCTTCAGTAATTGAACAACAGGTTGTTAGCGGACAACCCTTGGACTCTACTCACCTTTCATGGACCAGCTTGCGGAAGACCTGGGGGTCCCTGCACAAAACTTCATTGGCTTCTGTAAAGGACAGCTGGACTGGGTAATAGCCACCACTGAAAGGATTGTGGCAGGAGGTTTGGTCAGACCCAAGGTCTACAAGTAGGTCCCCAGTCTTCTCATATTCTTCAACCAGTCTCTCCCTACAAGCCAAGGAACAATTAAGTGTTTGGACTCAGGATTCATTGGTGCTTACATGCCTAGTGGTGGCAACCTCCTTGGGATCTGTGAATGGTGGCTACATTGGATGGCTCGGATGCAACCACTTTACCTCTATGGTGACACAACAGGAGGAGCTTTATGTAGTGGCCCCAGTGGTTGTTCCCCCCCCAAAAAAGAAACATACGACTTAGAAAACTACTGTAAATATTAATATATTTTAAAAAAACCTTATGATTCATATCAGAGAACAGAAGCTTAGATAAGTTCTCCCTCCCCCACAATAGCGTAATAGGTTACAGATTCTTTCCTGGCACATTGCAACATGACAATTACAGGCCACATATGTGCAGCAGAATATGACTTGCCAAAGGTCCACAATATTCCCATGGTATCCCAGGCTGAGCGTCTCCTTGTCCCTCCGCGCTTTTCTGCGAAGATACAAAAATTATGCATTTACAGAAACATCAGTTCTAGAAGTATTTTCTATAGAACTGAAGGTGAAGACCCTCAAGACCATCCTGCCCCCTCCAGCTGCCGCCCTGTTACACATAAGAAAAATCTCAATTTCCATTTCTCCTCACCTTATCCTTTGCATACATTCATCCAGAGATTTGGTAATCTCCATCAGCCAACCTTGCTTATGTCTCTTCACCAGAGCGTTCTCATCCACCTGACAAGACACAGGAGCTATGAGGTGTTCATAACATTTACCTCATTAATGTCCCAACAGAAGACAGACACCTACCTCTGCAATGACCCCAATACAGCCCACAACGGCTGCCGCTTTCGCCTGGGCTCCACTCATGCCCCCCAGACCAGAGGTCACAAACACCTTCCCAGCAAGATCCTCCAAACCAAGGTATCTTCTGCCAGCATTCAAGACGGTCAACTGTGCAAGACATCAGAAATGAGTTACCAGAGATGGGATCAACTCCTGAAAACACATGTACACATTGTAACAACTTACCACTGTGCCATGCACAATTCCCTGCGGGCCAATGTAACAGTAGCTCCCAGCCGTCATCTGTCCATACCTCCAAAAACAAAGTGGTAAAGTAAGGTTCCTACATACAGCAGCACAGATCTGAGCTTCAAGATCAGGTGAAATAGAACCAAAATACTTACATTGTGACTCCTAAAGCAAACATCTTCTCATAATCTTTTCTGGAGGAGTAGTTGGGAATGACCTAGAAACCCAAACATTAGGATTACATATACAATTACAGACTACTGAGGGACGGAAAATAACACAAGAATGGACCACGATGAGAAGTCTCACCATCCCGTTGGTGATCACCACTCGTGGAGCTCCAGGGTGGCTGGGGAAGAGACCGAGAGGATGTCCACTGTACATCACCAAGGTCTGGTCTTCCGTCATAGCCGATAGGTAATGCATTACCAACCAGAACTGAAGATACAAGGAGGAGGAAGCTGGTTATGCACAGAAGAAGCCTAATCAATATTCTAATCAAGGGAAGTTCTCATTCCTACATCAACACCAGAATAGAAAACCTGCCAAAGTTTGTGTGGGCTACATTGGATCACATAGACAACTTTTGTGTCAAAAAAGTTCATGATGAAGAACAACAATACCCTGATACAACTCAGACAGATAACCTTCTTTTATTTTACACTAAACTAGACTAAAAATACAATGGAACGCACCCTTGGTCCGTCTCCAGGCTAAGAAGTAGAAAAGCCAAACCATGTCTCCACAAAAGTCATAGATAATTCCTGGCCGCCATGTTTCATGGTCTACAAGATCTATGGCCAGCAACTAGTGGCTCATACTCCAGGTCCATGACGTCCTGGTCAGGTGGTAACCACATAAGTCTTTTGGAAGGCAAACCCTACTTTGAAAGTTGACCAAACTCTTGAGACAATCTCAATGTCTTCTCAATTTTTCTTTATAAAAACTTTATGGATGATCAACACAATGATTGCAATTCCCATAATCTCAGGAGCCTGGTCAGCTCTTACAGTCTTCTGAAGTTAATAAGATGAGCTCTTTATGTGAAACCTTAGAGGGTACATATTGGAGGAACTCATATGATGTTGGACCTCTAAAAGCCTGGACAGAGTGAGCAGCAGACAAATGACTAAAGTACATAATCTTCAGTTCACTTATCGGTTGCTCTCTCATCAGCCAAAGCCTTCATATTGCGGCTGATAATAATTATTATTTATATAGCGCACACAGATTACACAGCGCTGCACAGAGTTTGCCAAATCAGTCCCCGTCCCTAATGGGGCTCACAATCTAATCACCATACCAGTATGTTTTGGAGTGTGGGAGGAAACTGGAGGACCCAGAGGTAACCCACGCAAACACATAGAGAACATACAAACTCTTTGCAGATGTTGACCTGGATGGGACTTGATACTGGTAAAGGGAAGTGTGTCTTCCCAATGTTATACCTCCTACAGTAACAGAACCTACCTGCGCCCAGTTACTGAACACCTGCCCATTGCCACCGTACGTCACCAACTCCTGGGGAAACTGTAAAAGGGAATACAATTGTGTTATACAAAAATCTATTACCGCCCCAAGAAACATGTAAGGGGCTGCAAGTCACATGGAAAGAAGGGGCAATAGCCCTGGGTCTGTTAGCATTTAGCACCCTCCATTACTCCTGCCACTCACCTTCCTCTTAGGAGTTATAATCAAGCCAGCTGTGTCATCAGTTGGGCAGTGCATAGCAGCGGTATTATTTTAGGTACTGCATGGCAGTCATTGCAGCACAGCTGTGGAATAGTATCTGTGCACAGTAAAGCAGTATTGTTTGGTCACTGCATGGCGGTATTATTTGGTCACTGTGTTGTAAAGTTAAATGTTCACTCCAATGACCCTATTACATGTGCACTATATGTCAGTATTATACAAGCACTAAATGATACTATTACATCGTCCACAGGTCAAGGTCATTCGAGGTCCATACCTGAGCCACAGCCGGATCCAGGTTATTCATGATCATGTGCATCACAGCCGCCGCCTTCTGCGTTTTACAGGGATACTCGCTGATCGGATAGGCCCTGATAAATAGCGCATACAGTGAGTCAGCGACAAAACGTAGGGGGCGCTGTGCACAATCATGCAACCACCACAGCCCCTCACCTCATATGTATCTTCGGGCAGAACCGGTACATGTAGATGTGTCCATATTGTCTCAGCTCCTCTGCAAATTCTGGCGCCAGCGTGGAGTGATGCTCCGGGGGGAAGTAACGTAATGCATTCTCTAAGGCGAGCTGCAAAGAAGCCCAAATCCACCATGTATGGTAACATACACATCATTGTTCCCCACTATCAACAGGAAATTAAAAAGGTTTGTATGGGATTAAATAATAAAAAAAAAACAACATCTGGTATTGCGGTCAAACCCTTTAAGGCATCTTCTGACCACTCAAACAAATTCCCATCCCTGGATGACACAGAGTTCACCATGTAAAACAGGAGAAAGGTCCCCAGCCAGAAGAGACGTGATGTTTAAGGATAAGGAGAGGACTTTGTATCCATAACTCAAGGCAGAGGAACCCATGGACACAGTTACTTCTCATGCCCTCTTAAAGGGGTTGTCCACAAGGCTGCTTTCAGAAACAGCACCACGCCTGTCAATGGGTATTGCAGCTGTAATGAAGTAATTGGATCTCCACTGTAATGCCAGACACTACCCTTGTCAGAGGTTTCTATACTCTAAGTAAGCAGCCACTTCTGTCTAATGCTTCACCGCTGTATAAATATACTCCACACACACCCAGAGCTGCATTTAAAATTCTGCTAGCTCTAGTTTCCGGCACGTGTCTCCAATAAGCCCATTTATAAGAAGAAGTTCAAACTTTTTGAAATATGGTGCAGGTGCCAGGATGAAGATCAGTCCCGACACAAGTATCAGGATAACATAACCAGCTCTGCTACATCATAGTGATAAAATATAGCCAGGGATCAAGGATAATATAACAAGATGGTGACATAGCAAACAGGACGGTGACAAACACTGGAGGCAGAGTCTGGGGAGGGGGACATCTGTGCAGATCCCTGGTCACCTGTTTACTGCTGTATATTACACAATGAAGGGGAATGATTAACCCAATGATAACACCCTGCCACTGATACACTGTGACGAAAATGGATATACACAGAGCCAGGATGGGGTATACACAGCGTCAAAAGGGTGATACACCCCTTTATCATTCCTGTCTTTTGCTGTCAGTGAATGGAAACCATCATGGTTCCTCATTTAGAATCTGAAAACTCTCTTGTTAGTTACTTTGTTACAATGTATCAGTTCATTCTAACTTGTCTCCTATTCTGATCACTTCCAGTCATTCCCAGGTCCTAGAAAACACTCAATCATACATCTTTGTACAAGTTTTCTCTTATGAACCAGGAGTTAACAAGAGTTTTCCACAATCACATAACTATGGTTACTTTCTTCCAAAACAGCGCCACACCTGTATGCTGGCTGTATCTAGTATTGCACCTGAACTCTAGTGAAGGGCACGGGGCTGAGCTGTATGGTTTACAAATTGTGGACATCCCCTTTAAATTACTTAGAAAATGCTGATCAACTACATAGATCAAGCCCCTCTCCTCAGGTTCGCGGTGCACAGTTTTGTTGCATTTGGCGTTTTCTGCAGGATTTCAATATGAACAGAACCTAAAATGAAGGGACATTGTGAACTTTCAACCCAGTGAGACAAAACGTTCCAGCAATCCACATGTCTCTATCCAGGAGGCCTATACTATCCTGTACAGAGATGATAGAACTCACCTTCTCCTCCTCTGCAGAGAGCTGGGGGGTCCGGATAGGGGCATGGGGGACCCCTTCATCCCTCCCTCTGTTGGGGGGCAGGGGGTGCAGGGGGATGCCAGCACACAGCTCCTGCAGACTGATCATCATCATGAGGCTTCAGGGCAGGAGATCAACTGGACTCACACAGGAGACCCAGGGGGGACTATCAGGTGTAGGAGTCACACCCACCACTAGACTGCACCCTCATTGGTCAGCACCCTTCCCCAAATTAATGTGTTACCTGAGCCATTGCTGCAGACAGGACAGAGCAATCCCCTAGGCCCTGCCGATCTCCAGGTAGATGTGGCATTATTGTCCAGGTATAGACCCATTAAGGACTTTACAATGGTTTTAGTTGCTACAGAAGTTGCTAAATTATTTTTGCCTTATAGCAGCGACACCCCTGTCCACAGGCTGTGCCTGGTATTACAGCTCACAGAAATTATTACATTTTGACATTGAAATCATTTAAATGTGAACAAAGCTGCAGTATTATTATTATTATTATTATTATTATTACTAATCAATGCAGGATCTGACCCCCCCCCTTTCCCTCAAGCATCCCGTGAAATATGTAATATCTCTGCATCTTAACATTATTGTGTGTATTATCCCCTGTACTGTGACATCACTGTGTGTATTATCCTGTACTGTGACATTACTGTGTGTATTTCTCTGTACTGTGACATCGCTGTGTGTATTATCCTGTACTGTGACATCACTGTGTGTATTATCCCCTGTACTGTGACATCACTGTGTATTATCCCTGTACTGTGACATCACTGTGTATTATCCCTGTACTGTGACATCACTGTGTGTATTATCCCCTTACGGGTGACAATTCGCTGTGGTATATCCCTGTAACTGTGACTCACTGGTGTATTATCCTGTACATGTGACATGACTGGTGTATTATCTCCGTAACGTGACATCGACGTGTGTATTATGCCCCGTACGTGACACCCTGGTGTGTATATTCCCCTGTACTGTGACATCACTGGGTATTATCCCTGTACTGTGACATCACTGTGTTATTATCCCTTACTGTGACATCACTGTTTTAATCCGTGTGATCACCCTTTTTGGTGTGTATCTCCTGTACTGTGACATCACTGGTGTATTATCCCTGTACGTGACATCACTGTGTGTCATTTCCCTTACTGTGACATCCTGTGTGTATTAATCCCTGTGTGACCTGTGTGACATCACTGTGTGTATTATCCCTTATACTGTGACATCACTGTGTTTATTATCCCCTGCTAAGTGACATCCCGTACTGTGTGTATTATCCCTGTACTTGACATGTGTTTGTATTCTCCCTTTACTGTTACATCGCTGTGTGTATTATCCCTCTGTCTGTGAACATCACTGTGTGTATTATCCCTGTACTGTGATGGGACATCCTGTCGTGGTATTATCCCTGTACTGTGACATCATGTGTGTATTATCCGGTACTGTGACATCGCTGGTGTTATTATCTCTGTACTGTGACATCGACTGTGTGTATTAATCCTGACTGTGACATCCGTGTGTATTATCCCTGTTACTGGGACATCACTGTGTGTATTATCCCTGTACTGTGAACTATCACTTGTGTTATTATCTCCTGTACTGTGACATCGCTGTGTGTATTTCCTGTACTGTGAACTCGCTGTGTGTATTATCCCCTGGTACTGTGACATCACTGTGGGTGTATATCACCTGTACTGTGACATCCTGTGGGTATATCCCTGTACTGTGACTCACTGTGAGTGATTATCCCTGTACTGCGACAATCACTGTGTATCATCCCTGTACTGTGACCATCACGTGTGTGTATTATCCCTGTACTGTGACATCACTGTGTGTATTATGCCCTGTACTGTGACATCACTGTGTAGTATATCCCTGTACTGTGACATAATTCTTGTTGCAAGTTATATTTTAAAATACTATTATAGTTCATCCTGGTTTGAATCACGGTCCGGGTGGCAGGCTATGACCATAAGAGGCGCTTTCCTTAGGTTTCCAAAAAGTGAGTGGGCGGATTCTTGACCCACATGTTGGGCAATTTAATTTCCAGAGGACAACAGCCTGGAGAGAGTCATGAAGTGACAGCCAGGAGAGGATCCAGCATCTCAAGGAGGCAGAGCCCAACCAAGCATCCCAGGAGCGCCAGCTTGGGCAGTATACAGCAGTAATACAGCATGTGCAGGGGTGCATGGCACAGACCTAGACTGCCCTGCTGCTGGGCATCATACAAGTACTGGACTCCTCTGCAGAAGAGTCTGTGTGAAGTGTGAGTGCAGGCTGACATCACAGCTGGGAGGTCGTTACAAGGCATCTGAGATAGAGGCAGCTCCAGAGATTGAACAACCTGCCCTACGACTGAGGGCAGAACGCTGGGGTGACCCTTCATCAGTCCTAATCATCACCCCCTTCACCTGGGACCTGTATGCAGAACAGGGACACATTCATTGTCTACCTGGAATGGATTGTCCTCAGTGAACACAGAAGCAGTAAGTTCTGAGGTCACATAGTGACATCTATAGGTGCAACTGCCTGCTGGAGTTATAGTACTAGTCTGATGGATGATGATACTGGATAGAGATAGAAAGATAATCCAGGAATGGTAAGATATACTCGAATATAGACAGATGTTTGTTTCTGGTTTTCTCTTCTGTAAACCAGCAAATACCAGTCCAAATTTTGAAAATTTTTCTCAGCTGCTGCAGAACCCTTGGCTGCAGCTGGTCAAGTGCTGGGGTTCTGACAGTTCACAGATGTTTGTGTGATGAGCAGTGTGACATGTCATGACTCTGGCTTGTGGGTAGAATTCTGTATTTCCATAGATACATCAGGATCTTCTTTCTCTCTTTGATGTCACTTGGCTCCGGGCTCAATGTAAAGCCAGAAAATGTGACATAATGATCAATACGCGGAGTATATAGTAAAATTCCACGGTCTAACATCACAGCCTCACATATCATGTATGACAGCAAGTATTGATATGTATCAGATAGCAATGAGCGGGAAGATCTGTAGGACTGCAGAACACCAGAGGATAGATCAGATACTAGAGAACCTCAATGAACATGTAGAATAAATCCATACCTCAGTTACATCCTGTATTACTCCCGAGCTGCACTCACTAATTCTGCTGCTGTGCAGTCACTGTTGTACATACATGACATTACTTATCCTGTACTGATCCTGAGTTACCATCATGTATTATACCCAGAGCTGCACTCACTTTCTGCTGCTGGTGCAGTCAGTGTTACATACATGACATTACTTATCCGTAACTGATCCTGAGTTACATCCGTATTATACCCAGAGCTGCACTCACTATTCTTGCTGCTGGTGCAGTCACTGTGTACTACATGACATTACTTATCCTGTACGATCCTAGTTACATCCTGTATATACCCCAGACTGCACTCACTATTCCTGCTGCTGGTGCAGTCACTGTGTACATCATGACATTACTTATCCTGTACTGATCCTGAGTTACTCATCCTGTATTATACCCAGATCTGCACTCACTATCTGCTGCTGGTGCAGTCACTGTTACATACATGACATTACTTATCCGTACTGATATCCTGAGTTTACATTCCGTATTATACTCCAGCGCGCCTCACTATTTGCGATGCTGGTGGCAGTCCACTGGTACTACATAACATTACTTATCCTGTATGATCTCATTACACCTGTATTATACGCCCATAGCTGCACTCACTATGCGGCTGCTGGTGCAGTCACTGTGTAACAGTGCGATTCTAGCAATTATTTCGTGTGTATTATCCCTGTACTGTGACATCGCTGTGTGTATTATCCCTGTACTGTGACATCGCTGTGTGTATTATCCCTGTACTGTGACATCACTGTGTGTATTATCCCTGTACTGTGACATCACTGTGTGTATTATCCCTGTACTGTGACATCACTGTGTGTATTATCCCTGTACTGTGACATCACTGTGTATTATCCCTGTACTGTGACATAATTCTGTTGCAAAGTTAGATTTTAAAATACTATTATAGTTCATCCTGGTTTGAATCACGGGTCCGGGGGTGCAGGGCTATGACCAGTAGAGGGCGCTGTTCTGTAGGTTTCCAAAAAGTGAGTGGGCGGAGTCTTTACCCACATGTTGGGCATTTAATTTAAAGAGTCAACAGCCTGGAGGAGAGTAATGAAAGTGACAGCCAGGAGAGGATCCAGCATCTCAAGGAGGCAGGAGCCAGGACCAGAGCATCCCGGGAGCGCAGGCAGCTGTGGGCAGTATACAGCAGTATACAGCATGTGCTGGGGATGCTCTGTCTGGATCCTGCTCCTTGAAGTGACTGGAGCCTCTTCCCGTGGCTGTCACTTTCATACTTCTCCGGGAACTGACAAACGTCCCCTACTTGGTACTCTTAAATTAAATGCCAAAACGGGGTCAAGACTCCGCCACTCACTTTTTGGAAACCGAAGAACAGCCCTCTAGAGGTCACAGCCCTGGCACCCGGAACCGTGATCCAAACCAGTATGGACTAGACGAAGTATTGTAAAATCAAACTTGTAACATAGTGATGTCAAGTACAGGGATAATACAGCACAGGTGTCACCAGTGTCACAGTACAGGGTAATACACACAGTTGATGTACAGTTACAGGGATTAATTACAACAGTGAGGTCACAGTACAGGGATTGATTACACACGTGATGTCACAGACAGGGAGCTACCCACAGTTGATGTACAGTACAGGATGATACACAAAGTGATTGTCACCGCAGTACAGGGTGATCCACACAGTGATGGTCACAGACAGGGATGATACACACAGTGATGTCACAGTACAGGCTAATACACACAGTGATGTCCCTAGTACAGAGATAATACACAAAGAAGATGTCACAGTACAAGGTAATACACACAGCGAGTCAAGTACAGGGATAATACACACAGTGATGTCACAGTACAGGGATAATACACAGTGATGTCAGTACAGAGATAGTACACAAAGTGAGTCAAAGTACGAGATAGTACACACAGTGATGTCAAAGTACAGGGATAATACACACCAGTGCGTCACAGGACAGGGTATAATACACACCGCGATTCACAGTACAGGGATAAACACCCAGTGAGGTCACAGTACAGAGATAATAACACAGTGATGTCACCGTACAGGGGTAGGCAATACCCACAGCGATGTCACAGTACAGGGATAATACCCACAGCGATGTCACAGTACAGGGATAATCCACACAGTGAGTCACAGTACAGAGTAATAAACACAGCGATTGTCACAGCAGTACAGGATAATACACACAGTACTGAGTGATGTCACAGTTACAGGGGATAAAAATAAACCGTGATGTCACAGTACAGGGATAATTCCACCACAGTGATGTCACAGACAGGGATAACTCACACAGCGATCTGCACAGTTTAACAGGATGACCACAACAGCGATGTCACAGTACAGGGTAATACATTACGTGCTTGCACAGTACAGAGATAACTACACACCAGTGTGTCACAGTACAGGGGTAATACACCAGCGATGTCACAGTACAGGATGATACACACAGCGTGTAACCCAGTACAGGGATGATACACACAAGTGATGTCACAGTAAAGGATGCTACACAGTATGTGGAACAGTACAGAGATAATACACACCGTGATGTCACATACAGGGATAAATCACACAGTGATGTCACAGTACAGGAAATATACACAATAATGTTACGCTGCAAGATAATTTATATTTCACGGGATGCTTGAGGAAAAGTTGGGGGGTGGTCAGCTCCCGGCATGATAAGTAATAAAATAATAATAATATTGAGCTTTGTTCACATTTAAATGATTTCAATGCCAAAATGTAAATTAATTTCGGTGAGATGTATACCAGCACAGCCTGTGGACAGGGTGTCGCTGGATAAGACTAAAATAATGTATCAACTTCTGTAGCAACTAAACCATTGTAAAGTCTGTAATGGCGGTCTATACCTGGCAATAATTGTCACACTTCTACCTGGAGATCGGCGGGCCTAGGGCAGGTGGCGAACCTATGGACAATGGTGACAGAGATGGCACTCGGAGGCCTCTCTGTGGCACTCGGGCTGGTTCCAGGCACAGAGTTGCCAGAATGGAATCTTCCTGCCGTCTAGGCAGTCAAAGTCGTACCTGTGACCAATTCCTGTGCTGATTGTCCTGTCATGAGAGTGAAAAGTGTGGACAGGGTAGGATCGGATTCTGCTAGACCATAAGTTTGTATGACTAAATTGCCGTTGTTGGCACTTTGGGAAAACAGCTAGTGTTTGGGGGTCTCATTTTGGGCACTCGATCTCTAAAAGGTTCGCCATCACTGCGCTAGTGATGTTGCTATGTCCTGCTGCAGCAATGGCTCAGGAACACATTACTTTGGGGAGGGTGCTGAAATGAGGCGGCTGCAGTTAGTGAGTGGGTGTGACTCATACACGATGTCCCCCCTGGGTATCCGTGGAGTCCAGTGATTCCTTGCCTGAAGCCTCCTGATGATGATCCAGTATGCGGAGCGGGGGCTGGCATCCCATCCACCCCCTGCACACCAAAACAGGGGAGGGATGAAGGGTCCCCATGCCCTATCGGACCCCCCCAGCTCTTGCAGAGGAGGAGAAGGTGGCTGAGGTCTATCATCTCTGTACCGGATAGGCATAGGCCTCGGGATTAGAGACATGTGGATGGCGTGGTGGAACAGTTGTTCTCATGGGGTGAAAGTTCTCAATTGTCGGGGGCTAGGTTTGTTCAGATTGCGTTTTCTGAAGGGATTTCAAATGCAACAAAAGTGTGCCACCAAGTCCTGAGGAGAGGGGCTGATTTATGTAGTGGATAAGCATTTTCTAAGTAATTTAAAGGGGATGTCCACAATTTGTAAACCACACGTTCAGTCTCGTGCCATGCACTAGAGTTGGGGTGCCCCATACTCGATCCAGCCAGCATACAGGGTGGCGCTGTTTTGGAAGAAAGTAACAATAGTTATGTGATTGTGGAAAAACTCTTTTAAATCCGGTTTCTAGAGGGAAAACCTGTACAAAGAGTTATGATTGAGTGTTTTCTAGACCTGGGAATGACTGGGACAGTCATCAGAATAGGAGACAAGTAGAAGGAACTGTATAAATTGGTAAATAAACATAGACTTTTCTCCGATTCTAAATGAAGGAAAACCATGCTGGTTTCCATTCACTGACAAAGCAAAAGACAGGACCTGAAAAGGGTTGTTGTATCACATTTTCACAGCTTGGGTATACCCTAATTGTGCTCTGTGGATATCCATTTCGTCACAGTGTATCAGTGGCAGGGTGTTATCATGGGTAATCATTCACCTTATGGTAATATATAGCAGTAAACAGGGACCAGCGATCTGAACAGATGTCCCCCTCCCCAGCGGGACTCTGCCTCAGTGTTGTCACCGTCCTGTTTGCATGCCCCATTTGTATATTATCCTTGATCCCTGGCTATATTTTATCACTATGATGTAGAGGCGGGTTATGTTATCCCTTGATACTAGTCATCGGGACTGATCTTCATCCTTGCACATATTTCAAAAAGTTTTAACTTCTTTTATAAATGGGCCTATTGGAGACACGTGCCGGAAAACAGAGCACAGCAGGACTTTAAATGGCGGCTTGGGTGTGTGTGGCGTATATTTATTACAGCAGGAAGGATTAGCCAGAAGTAAGTGGCGTCTTGCTGAGAGTATGGAACCTCGACAAGCGTAGTGTCGGTATTACAGTGGAGATCCAATTACTTATAGAGCTTTGCCACCGGGTACAACCCATGGACAGGCTTCGTGTGCCTGTTTCTGAAAGCAGCCTTGTGGACAACCCTTAAGAGGGCATGAGCAAGTAAACGTGTCCACCGGTTCTTCTGCCCTGAGTTATGGATACAAAGTCTTTCCTTATCCTATTAAAATCACTCATGGGTTAAGTGGTGGACTTCTGTGTTATCAGGGGATGGGAATTTGGTTGTGGGTGTCAGAACGATGCATAAAGGGTTGTACCGGAAATAAAGAAGCTTGGCTACTATTTATAGCTCCTCTTCATGACCGCAATACAGACACCCACCAACCTATGGACAAGTGAGGCGCTGGTACAGATAACAACCTTGTGTTTGTTTTTTTTGTTATATTTAATCCACATACAAACCTTTTTAATTTCTGTGATGGTAGTGGGGGAACATGATGGTATGGTTACCATACATGTGGATTTGGGCTTCTTTGCAGTCGCCTTAGAAGCAATGCTTGCGTTACTTCCCCCACCGGGCATCAACCACGCGGCGCCAGATTGCAGAGGAGCTGAGACAATATGACACATCTACTATGTACCGGCTTTTCTGCCACCGAAGATACATATGAGGTGAGGGGTCGTGGTGGTGCCATGATGTGCACAGACGCCCCTACGTTTTGTCGCTGCTCACTGTATGCGCTATTAGCAGGGGCCTAAAAAATCCGATCAGCGAGTTCCCTGTAAAACGCAGAAGGCGGCGGCTGTGAGCACAGACATGGAATAACCTGGATTCGGCGGTGCTCAGGGAGGACCCGAATGACCTTGACATGGGACGATGTAATTAGTCCTTAGTGTTGTTAATACTACATCTAGTGCACATGTAATAGGGTCTTGGAGTGAACATTTAAACTTTACAACACAGTGACCAAAAATACCGCCATGCAGTGACCCAATATACTGCTTTACTGTGCACAGATTACTATTCCACATGTTGCTGCAATGACTGCCATGCAGTACCTAAAATATACCGCGCTATGCACTGCCCAACTGATGACCAAGCTGGCTTGATTATAACTCCTAAGAGGAAGGTGAGTGGTGAGGAATGGAGGGTGCAAATTGCTAACAGACCCCGGCTATTGCCCCTTCTTTCCATGGGACTTGCAGCCCCTATATGTTTCTGGGGGCGGTAATAGATTTTGTATAACACAATTGTATTTCCTTTTACAGTTTCCCAGGAGTGGTGACGTACGGTGGCAATGGGCAGGTGTTCAGTAACGGGCGCAGGTAGGTTCTGGTAGGAGTTATAACATGGAAAGCCACTTCCCTTACCAGATTCAAGTCCCATCCAGGTCAACACTGCAAAGAGGGTTGTTCTCTAGGTTTGCGTGGGTTACCTGTGGTCCTCCAGTTTCTCCCACACTCCACACACATACCTGGTATGGTGATTAGATTTGAGCCCCCTTAGGGACGGGGACTGATTTGCAAACTCGTGCAGCGGTGGAATCTGTGTGCGCCTAATAAATAATAATTATTATCAGCCGCAATATGGAGGCTCTTTGGCTGATGAGAGGCAACCGATAAGTGAACTGAAGTATGTGTTACTTGTCATTGTCTTGCTGCACTCTGTCCAGGCTTTAGAGAGTCCATACCTATAGTTCCTCCAAATGTACCTCTATGGTTTACATAAAAGCTCATCTTAGTAACTTCAGAAGACTGTAAGAGCTGACCAGGCCTCCTGAGATCATGGGAATTGCAATCCTTGTGTTGTCATCCATAAAGTTTTTATAAAGAAACATGATGAGAATTGAGCGTTTGGTCACTTCAAGTAGGGTTTGCCTTCCAAAGACTTTGGGTTACCACTGACCAGGACGTCAGGACGGTGAGTATGAGTCACTAGTGGTGGCATGACCGTAGACCTGAAACATGGCGGCCAGAAGTATCTATGGGTGGTGGAGACATGGTTTGGCTTTTTACTCTTAGTATGCGGGACTGACCAAGGGTGACGTTCCATTGTATTTTAGTCAGTTAGTGTAAATAAAAAGAGTTATCTGTCTGCGTTGTATCAGCAGGTTATGTCTGTTCTTATCATGAACTTTTTTGACACAAACAGTTGCTATGTGATCCAGTAGCCCACACAAAACTTTGGTGAGTTTCTATTACTGTGTTTGATGTTGAATGCGAATACTTCCCCTTGATTAGAATAGTTGTAGCTTCTTGTTGCATAAACCAGTTTCTCACTCCTTGTATCTCAGTGCGGTTTGGTAATTGCATTACTCGATCGGCTATTGAGGGAGAGACGCAACCTTGGTGATGTAGCAGTGGACATCCTCTCGGTCATTCTTCCCAGCCACCCTGGAGCTCAGAGTGTTGATCACCAACGGATGGTGAGACTTCTATCGTGGTCCATATCTTCGTGTTATTTTCCATCCCTCAGTATCTGTATTGTATATAGTATCCTAATGGTTGGGTTTTCTAGGTCATTCCCAACTACTCACTCCAGTAAAAGATTTGAGGAAGATGTTGCTTTAGGAGTCAACAATGTACGTATTTTTGGTTCTATTCACCGGATCTTGAAGCTCAGCATCTGTTGCTGCTTATTAGGAACCTTACTTTACACTTTGTTTTTGGAGGTCTGGACCAGATGACGTCTGGGCAAGCTACTGTACATTGGGCCGAGGGACATTGTGCATGGACACCAGTGGTACGTTGTTACATGTGTACATGTGTTTTCAGGAGTTAGATACCCCTCTATGGATAACCCATATCTATGTCTTGCACAGTTGACCGTCTGAATGCTGGCAGAAGATACCTGGGTTTGGAGGATCTTGCTGGGAAGGTGTGTGTGACCGCTGGTCTGGGGGGCATGAGTGGAGCCCCAGGCGGGAGCGCAGGCAGCTGTGGGCAGTATACAGCAGTATACAGCATGTGCAGGGGGTGCATGGCACAGACCTAGAGCTGCCCCTGCTGCTGGCATCATACAAGTACTGGACTCCTCTGCAGAAGAGTCTGATGTGAAGGGGTGGAGTGCAGGCTGACATCACAGCTGAGGGGTCGTTACATAGGCATCTGGAGATAGAGGCAGCTCCAGAGATGTGAACACCTGCCCCTAGAGCTGAGGGCAGAACCTGGGGTGACCCTTCATCAGTCCTCATCATCACCCCCATCACCTGGGACCTGTCATGCAGAACAAGGGCATCACATTCATTGTCTTCCTGGAATGGATTGTCTCAGTGAACACAGAAGCAGGTAAGTTCTGAGGTAACATAAGTGACAGCTATAGGGGGCAACTGCCTGCTGGGAGTTATAGTACTAGTCTGATGGATGATGATACTGGGATAGAGATAGAAAGATACATCCAGGAAATGGTAAGATATGACTCAGATATATAGACAGATGTTGCTTCTGGTGTTTCTCTTCTGTTAACCAGCAAATACCCAGTCCACATTTTGAAAAATATTTCTCAGCTGCTGCAGAACCGCTTGGCTGCAGCATTGGTCAATGCTGGGTTTCTGACAGTGTCACAGATGTTTGTGAGATGAGCTGTACATGACGACTGCTGCTTGTGGGTAGAATTCTGTATTTCCATAGATACATCAGGATCTTCTTTCTCACTTTGATGTCACTTGGCTCCGGGCTCAATGTAAGAGCCATGAAAATGTGACATATGATCAATACAGGAGATTATTATAGAAAATTCCACGGTCCGAACATCACAGCCCACACATATCATGTATGACAGCAAGTATTGATAATGTATCAGATAGCAATGAGCGGTAAGATCTGTATGACTGCAGATCACCAGAGGATAGCAGATACTAGAGAACCTCAATGTAACATGTAGAATAAATCCATACCTGAGTTACATGCTGTATTATACTCCAGAGCTGCACTCACTATTCTGCTGCTGGTGCAGTCACTGTGTACATACATGACATTACTTATCCTGTACTGATCCTGAGTTACATCCTGTATTATACTCCAGAGCAGCACTCACTATTCTGCTGCTGGTGCAGTCACTGTGTACATACATGACATTACTTATCCTGTACTGATCCTGAGTTACATCCTGTATTATACTCCAGAGCTGCACTCACTTTCAATTTTTATTTTCTTGGTAGGAATTTTCCCTATTGTGGTTCTCACAAAACCGAAACTCCCAGATAATGAAGAACCCCTGAGGACAATACAAGAACTGGGCTGTCATCATATCTTCATTCTTGATAATTACAGCACCACCAATTCTGCTCGAAGTGTCGACACAGACTCTAAAATTCTAACATTTCTGGACACGTGTCTGCGAGAGGCCGATCGAGGGATCCAGAGGAAGAAGCCCTCAAATATTCAGTCCCAGTTTATAAAACAGGCGGCTGATCAGATTAGAGCCGAGATGAGGAGGCAAAGAGAGATCCAGGAGGAAAAGGCAGGCCTGAAGCATCACATACACTTAAATCAGAAGGAAAATCAACCATCACAAACAGCATTCGGATTGGGTTCTGCTTCAGGTATAATATTTGGCAGCAGAAACTGAAAGGAAAGGAATTCACTACATGTTCTGCCCTCGTCTTACTGATGCAGAGCTGCTCATGTGGGTGAACACAACACTATAGTCACTAGAAAACCAGCCCTGCCGCTCTCCTGTGACTGCTGTATCTCAGTTATACTATTAATATCCAACAATGCAACTTCATTCACTTCCATTGTGACCGGAAACGTTCTTTGTGACTCATTAAAATACTACCCCCTATGTAAAGGAATATAACTACTATAATACTGCCTCCCCTAGTAAAGAATATAACTACTACTATACATGCCCCCTATGTAAAGGAATAACTACTATAATACTACCCCCTATGTAAAGGAATATAACTACTATAATACTGCCCCCTATGTAAAGGATATAACCGATATAATATCTACTATAATACTGCCCCCTATGTAAAGGAATATAACTACTATAATACTACCCCCTATGTAAAGGATATAACTACTATAATATGCCCCCATAGTAAAGGAATATAACTACTATAATACTGCCCCATAGTAAAGGAAATAACTACTATAATACTACCCCCTATGTAAAGGAATATAACTACTATAATACTGCCCCCTATGTAAAGGAATATAACTATTCTAAAACATATTACGGTATTTCTTTATTTTTGCTTACTTCCTCTGTAAAATATAATACGCTCTTCTTCATTATATAACAGAATGTTCATGTAATATAATGGGATCTGTGAATGAAACCCTGAACCGAAGTTGGAAGTGTCACCCCAAGACTGGTTTCTGTTACTGTAAACCCGGTGTGGCCGGCCCATACTGTGACCGCTGCTTGATGGGATACTGGGGATTTGGAGAAAACGGCTGTCGGCCATGTGATTGTGCGCGAGACTGTGACCCGGACACTGGGGAATGTTATATCAGGTATCACATGACAGAGTCTGATACATTGTAACCAGTCCCAGTGATTGTGTTTGCGCTCCTGATCTCTCTCATAATCCAGGTAAATTGTGACTGTCATTATATTGTTGTTCTGCAGCGATAACAATGAGCGTTATTTCAACATTCCTATTGGTGGACGGATTCCTGACATTATGGATGCACCAGCCAATGAGAGTGAAGATGACTGGAAGTGGACAAGTGAGCAGGGATTTTCAGCTCTGCGACATCCAGGTAATGAATGGGCATTTGGTATCCAATGTGGGGGCACAGGGAGTTCTATAATTGGACCTTTGTGTATTTTGTTAGTAGCAGCAGGACTGTGAAAAATGGATTTATACTTTAGCTGTGTTTTAGGACTGTGTTATCATTGATTGTAGCTTCTCCAATTGCACGGTGGGCTTGTCCTCACACTGCTGTGCCCGTGCCTGTTTTAGTATCCAAGTAGAAACTAGCTGCAGCCTTTACTCGAAACAAAAGGGAGGGGCTGTGGAGCAGTTCAGTGCAGAGAGCACAGCAGTGTGAGGACAGCACCCTAGTGTTCTTTGAGAAGCGACAATCCTGGAATATAAATTAATATATCACAGTCCCGCTGCTACTAACACCATACATAAAGGTCTGATTACACATCTCTTTGCAAAGTAACTTTATCAGTCATGTTGTGCTCTCTATACATATTTTCTTCTCTAGTCACATCCAAAGCTTACAATGATATTCAGAATGTTGGATGAATAAGATATATTACACAATTTATAATAAGCTCATGGCTTCCTAGTTGTTGTACTTGTAGTCCGCCCCCACTGGTCTATGTTAAACCTTTGTCCTTGTATCCTGCAGAGAAGTGTGTGTGCAAGGAGCGGATGCTGGGGAGCATCACAGATTTCTGCCAGATGAAGTATGCGTATGGTAAGTGGGAGCTCGGATGTTTCCTGATCTGACACGATAATCAAATTCTCAACATTTCTGACCTGAGAACAGTAAGATGCCATATTTGATACGGCAGGAATCTGGAAACTTTATAAAACAAAATTGTGATGTTTATACTCCAGTCACACCCAAATCTGTATCAACAATTCATCTATACCACTAAGAGCCCCTAACATAGGAGCCACCTCACCTCCAATAATGCACTGCTTGGTGGTAATTAGCAGAGTGCTGAATGCAGCTTTAGATGCGACTGGAGAAGAATATATCTTATAACCCAAGATGTATATAGATGTGTATTTGTTTCCTCTGTCAGTCATCAAAGCGAGGATCCTGTCCGCACACGATAAAGGAACACACGCAGAGGTGGTGGTCAAAGTGCGGAAAATCCTCAAGTCAGGAAAAGTGAAAATTGGTCGGAATAATCGGAGGATCTATCCTGAATCATGGACCAATCGCGGCTGCACCTGCCCCATCCTTAACCCAGGTATCTTCTATAATTTCAGTAAAAATATTAGGGCTGTCTGCACCCAACACTAACAAGGGATCCCATTGAATACAATTTAAGGAAACCTGTCAGCAGGTGTGACCACTGCTATTTATTGTCCCTGGAGAGATGTGTAATCAAATCTTAGTGTATGTTGTTAGTAGAAGCAGGACTGTAAAATATGGATTATAGATATTCCAGGATTGTAGCTTCTCCAAGTGCACTGGGGACTGGTCCTCACACTGCTGTGCTCTCTGCAGCCAGTGTTAGGTATTGTCCCTGCAGAGATGTGTTATTATACCTTTGTGTGTGTTGCTAGTAGCAGCAGGACTGTGATATGTGAATCTATATTCCATGATTGTAGCCCCACCAAATGGTGGGAAGAAGCTACAATCCTGGAATATAAATCCATATATCACAGTCTACATGGTTCTACCTGATGACAGGTTCCTTTAAAGGGGTTTTCCCATGAAAGAAAATTCTCAAATTTCAATCCCCTAGTGATGTTAACATAATAAATATAATTTTTAACCCTTTACTTCACAATTTTACTTGTTACTTCTTACTTATAGCTCCTATAACTCAGTGATGGTCAGTGCAAAATCCCAGGGTGTGGGCGGAGAATTGTTAAGCAGACACATTATGATCCATCTGGTTCTGTGTGCGGACAATGTGGTTACATTATCAGGGTACAAGGTTATATACAGTTTCATCTGGCTTCTGAACATTGTACTTGTATCCGACACATAGAGAGATGGGACAGATCAGAGATGATGATCTCTATTAGATGCCTATTACACACAATGTCAGCTCTCCTACATCTCTGCTATCCCAAAACACACTAGATCTGCTGTGCCGTCCCTGATAAACAACTTAGCTGTCTGTATCTTGTAGTTCTCCTCATGTTGCTGCCAGCAGGAAGTCAGTGTCTGTGTATCAGTGTGAGCTCCGTCCTGGAGTGCAGGGGGCGGGGCCTAAGTAAGAAATTACAGGGTCGTGTCTAGGGGCAACTGAAATTGTGTACAGGACTGATATCTGGGAAATTCTGCATTTTTGTTAATAACAGTGAATAAGAGAATGTATTATTTTGTTATCCTGAGTACATTTAAGTAACTTGTCTTCATGGGAGGAACACCCCTTTAAGCTCTTTGGCTCCATCTAGTGTTGCCTGCAGTAGATTGTTATCTAAGAAAAATCCAAAAGTTGATAGAACATAGATTGATGCCAATGATCTCATCTGAACAACCCTTGGATGTCTGATCCTGGTGGGTGCTGGGTGTCATCCAGTACTTAAAGGGTCAGGCAGTGAATGCCAGCGTTTCATCCTCTCCCAGAAAATGCTGGCAGACACAGTGCCCTTTCTGTTCGGGACCTGGGATCAGTTGCTTCTGTCTCAGATCCAAAAGTCTCATTCCACAAGTGGAGCTGAATGAATCGGGCCGTTCATGTGCAGATCTCTTACAGAGCCGGGGTCACAGCCCCTGCCCATTGTGCGCCTCACTATGAGGATGACCTTGTCTGGTGTAGTGTTATATGGGATATAGCTGCAGAATATGGGAGGCGAACCCCTTTACATGACCCATCACATGCCATAAGAAGTCCCATCCCCCCTCCTATGGTCAACTTGCAACTCAATCAGTTGGATCCCCCATCAATCAGCCGGGTCCCCACTTATCTGACTGTTCTCCCTTATTTCTTGGAAAGGAGGTAACAAACTTGGGTCAACCCCTTTAAATACATAAGGCCAAGACTTGTCCTGATCCCATCACAGTTGCATGGTCTGTTACTGTAGAGAACACCGATTCATTGTAACAAGGGGTGTTCCTAGCAATGTATATTATGTGCCAGACCTTTATAATCATTAAAGGGGTTGTCCAGGATTAGTAAAACATGGCCGCTTTCTTCTACAAACAGCGCCACTGCTGGCCATACCTTGTGCAGTCACAGCTCATTCATTAATGATACATTGTGCAGGGGCCTGAAGGAAGGCGCAGGACTCCGGGTTCTGTGTTTGTGTGTAAATGCATGCAATCAGTATCCAGCATCTAATGTCTTGCATTTAGATAATACAATACATGGGGTGCTGGTTACCCATCGCACATATAGTCAACAGCACCCTTGGGGTGCATTCACAATGGCGTTAAACGAATGCATCTCTAAATGCAACGGATCAGCGAATGAAAGATTTGCCTAAATGTTGTGTTAACAGTTGCTTTTGTAAACATATGTTAACGACGTGTTAACATCAGTTGAATTTCACGATTGCAAATGTTAACAGCCATTTAATTAGGTAAATCCCTCTTCAGCTGATCCATTGCGTTTTGGAATTCAGCAAAGGATGATATGTTTTGGGGGCTTTTTGTCACCAGGAGCGGAATAGTGAATGTGGCCCTTGTTACATTACAGGTGTGGACTACCTCATCGCTGGACCTGAGGACACCCGCAATAACAAGCTGCTGGTCAACATGAACAGCCTGGTGAAGCCCTGGAAGGCGGTGTGGGCCAAGCAGGCCATTGATTTCATCCGCTCCGGCTGTAAGTAGCCCTCAGAGACCCTGCTGGAGACGTCTCGATTCTTGGCGGCTCTTTACTTCTATTGGCGGTAGCGTAGATCTGTCTTAGGCCAAGCTCCTGGATAGACAAGCAATGGCAGCACGAAGTCATGTGACCGGGCGGCTCCGCTGCTGAGAGTGACCGCTTTCACGATGGAGGAAGCTTCCTGCATGCCCTTAGACTTTCAATGGATAGATGATCCATTGCTCAAGCCAATATCCTTGACCTGAGACTGTACAACGGACACTGCATGCTACCAAAGACTTACCTGGACTTTTTCTTAAAGGAGAAGTATACCTTGCATCACAGCATGAGACAAGCCGCTGCTTTCAGGCACATGATATAATCTGAGCGCTGAAGATTTAGGACAGGCATATTACTATGTCCCATCTCATTGAAGAAGATTGTCCTGATATGGCTGATAACAGGGAGCAGTAACTGAGAAGCCTGCAGATCTAGTGTCCTGTACAGATGTGTCTGTCTGTCCCCGGGCAATGACTATTCAGTAGTGGACATTTTGCAGCACTAATGCTTATACGGGACTAGTACCTCCTGGAGGGTCTGAGCCTGAAGTCCTCCTTCTGTAAATGGAATTTTGCTTTATTTTTGGTTTCTTTGCCCCCAACAACTAGAGCTCCACTTTTTCTACCAAAATGTAAATTAAAGTTATTTAAACATTTGTGACTGAAGTCAATTCCGTAAAAAGTTACAATGCTGAGCTGTATCTAATCCCACCCAGTGTGCTACCGTCTGCTGAGCTGTGTATCTAATCCCACCCAGTGTGCTACCGTCTGCTGAGCTGTGTATCTAATCCCACCTGTGTGCTACCGTCTGCTGAGCTGTGTATCTAATCCCACCCAGTGTGCTACCGTCTGCTGAGCTGTGTATCTAATCCCACCCAGTGTGCTACCGTCTGCTGAGCTGTGTATCTAATCCCACCCAGTGTGCTACCGTCTGCTGAGCTGTATCTAATCCCACCCTGTGTGCTGCCGTCTGCTGAGCTGTGCATCTAATCCTATCCTATGTGATACTGTCTGCTGAGCTGTGTATCTAATCCCATACTGTGCGATACCGACTGCAGAGCTGTGTATCTAATGCCCATCCTATGCAATACCGACTACAGAGCTGTGTATCTAATCCTATCCTATGTGATACCGTCTGCAGAGCTGTGTATCTGATCCTATCATGTGTGATACTCTGAGCGAATATATTTAAGCCTATTTTGCATACGTCTACAGAGCCATGCATTTAATGACCGTTTAATTAGCAGGCAGTATCACACAAAATTGGATTATATACACAGTTCAATGAAAAGTATCGACACCGGATAGCATTAGATACAGTTCATGAAAAGCTTGGATACAGAGTGGCACTTGACATCTCACACCCTCAGCATCAGTTGTATCTAAAGGGTTTCATTAAATAACTGACATTTTATAGGGGGTGATGGTATGTGTAGACCCATGGACTCCCAAAATGAAAGGTCTGCACAGCGCACCCTAGTACCTCCTCGCCATCCTGACCACATTAAGGTGAATGGTGATATACTGCAATCTCCTGCACCACTGGTCATTATTTGTGGGGGTCCCACATCTCCCAGTGACACATCATCGCTTAACAGGTTGGGATACACCTGATGACATCATCAGCTACAACAATGTATAAGATACAATGTATCAGGCAGGATCCCAGACACAAACCTCAGCCACAGATTCTGCTGCTCATGAGACTGAATGCAACTGTAGCAAACCCTTCCCTGTAAGATGAATTATGCAGCAAGTTAAGGAAAATTAAAGCAAGCAGAGATCTTGAAAACGTATGGAATCAAAACAAGGTATATTTTGAAAGGTCCAAATATTAAGGCAAGTCCTCCAAGTACATAACGGCTTGACAACACGACCCTGTGGTGCCCCAGTGGTTGCTAAACTACGACTACCAGCATACACCTCCCTTAAACTGTCAGGACATGCTGGGAGTTGTAGTTCTGCACCTGCCAGAGTCTGTAGCTTAGCGGAAAACACAACATATCTGTGAATCTTGCAAGAAGGTAAAAAGATTGAATATTCTGCAGTCAGACACGGATAAGGAGTAGATTCAGTGCATTCAGGAGGAGGAGGCAGCAGGGGCAGGAGTGAGGCACAAGGGGGCGCTGTCTGCTCCTCTACAAATATCGTCCGTACTCCATAGGTGACTACAGAAAAGACAGCGAGGAGCGACCTGGGATCGTGGAAAGTAACATGAAATCCTTAAAATTGATCCCTGAACGACACATAAATAATCCCTTAGAGTGATTCTAGTTATATCCCTTTCTGGAAAAGACGGGTGATGGCCAACATAGCCGCTGTCACTTTCACCCAGCTTTCCCAAACCCGTACATGGCATATCTAACTAGTCATACAATGATATAGGATCAGATAAAGTAGATCAGGTGACCATATGAATTGCGACGCAGCTTTGCCTGTAGCGAGAACTGGAACTCTTTCTTAAAGGGGAGATGCTCTTTAAGGATTAGCAGTGGTCTCCAGCTATTAGGACATGTGGAGGAGGTGGCAGAGGGGCAGCTCTGGATGACGAGGTCCATAGAACAGGGGGTGGTAAAATCTGAGAGGCAGGGCCCCCTTCCCTTGCATTAGCTGGAGGTCTCCTCCTCCGTCACAGTGGGCGCAGCCTCTGTAGGTGCTGGTTCCGGGCTCTGCTGGTCTTTGCTGTCCTCGTCATCGTCTTCCTGGGGGTAGAGGTCGGGGTACTTCTGCATACACTCCTGCATCCCCCGAAACTGCTCCAGGCAGTCTGAGCCCTTCACCTCCTCCTGGCTGTAATGGAAACAGGAGAAGGCCGCCTTAAACTGCTCCCCACATGGACCACTGGCCATTCCCCCCAGACACGGACAGTTCCAGTTAATGTCCCCATTTGGGAGAATCAAACCTTTGGGGGGGAAAAAAAAAAAAGTCAGACATAGTAACAAAACCCCTCCCCCAGCTTAGATGTAGCAGTGCTGAATGGGGCCCCAGAAGTTGGTCTTTATCCTATGGACGGGGCTTGTGCCAGGGCTGTGGAGTTTGTGATAAACTCCAAAAACATACAATAGATTATAAAATTATTTCCTTTATGTCTGTTCTATTCCTGATCTAAGGATCTAGGCCAGGGGTGAGCAACATTTATTGGTCCAAGGGCCTCAATGTCATACTGCTCAGGGGTGTCAGAAGTTTGGCTCACAGACTCCACAGTCCTGGTAAGGAGGGACACCCCTTATGTATTCCCATCTTCTAAAGACCTGAGTGTAAAAGGCAAAAACTATTCAGGACCTGGGAGACTCTGATCTCTAGTCAGCTCCAATCCCTGCAGATTTAAAGGGGTTGTCCTCTATATGCAAAATCTAGCTGCCACACCTTTCTTTAGGTTATATTTGGTATTAAGTGCAACGTCATGCACTTCACTGCAGTTGCAATACCTTGGGTGCTGCTGTTTTTGGAATATGCAGTGCCCTTTAAGAAGAGAATGTGTCCCCACCCCTGTGTTTACACAGTGTCAGTATATAGTGAACATTAGAAGGACAGCAGGCGTCCTGGTGCTGCTTCTGTGCCTCCAGGAGGTCAGGGTATCACCCGCCCACATGTTATCCATCCCCTCTAGTAATTCCCCTGACCCATGGTTAAGGTTGCTGGTGACATAATCCTCAGCGCCGTGTACACACATCCAGCACTCTGTGTAACGGCAGGACACGGTTTTAATCTTTTCGAGGTCAGTGGCAGCTTTAGACAATATCTACCACCCTGCAGACCCCCCCTTCTTCATTTATACGAGTGACAGGCAGGATGAATCCGACTATTCATGCCTCGCTGCCAGCTGCTGCCCGTCTGCTACACCAGTCCTTTCAGGAGCAGTCAGCCAATGATGGATGGCATTAACCCTTCAAAACCCAAACGTCACCGTTGGGAGCAGTACCCCCAACAGGATGTTTGGTCACTGATGATGTAACCAATGCCTCAGCACCCAAATAACATACAATGTATATACAGTAACTGCAAGACAAAAGGAAAAGTAAGATCATATACAATATTCTACAGTTTAAAGGAATCTGTCAGCAGATGTATCACTACTAACAACATACAAAAGGTATGATTACACATACATAACAATGGCTGCAGAGAGCACAGCAGTGTGAGGACACTGGACAGGAGAAGATACAATCCTAGAATAAAAATCTGTATATCACACTCCTGCTGCAACTAACATACACAGAGGTCTGATTACCCACCTCTCCAGGGACAGTACCTGGCTGCCTGTATGGTGAATGTGGTCAATCACGCTATACATAGCGAGGGCCTGTATATTTGTGACCTGGAATCACTTGGCCTCTTTCTCTGCGATACCAAATCCTGTGCCGGCAGCATATAGTCTCCAGCTCCATAAACTAATGCTGGAACCTGTAGTTCCAGAACAGCTGTTGCTGTAGAACAGACATGACTGACAAGCTGAAGCCTGAAATGCCTGCATAACACAAGGCACTGGAAGTCTGAACTAGAAGTCAACATGGGTCTCCCCCCAATTACTGGGACTGTGGATAAGACCTCATCCACCTCCTGTAGAACTATCCTGTGCCCCCCATCCCCTTTAATGAACTTGTACAGATAATCCAGGGTTACTCTGCACACTAGGACATGCTTTGAGACATCCGCTGACTCTGCACCATGGTATAATCTGGTTTTTGGATCAGGGTCCAATTCAAATTTAACTCTTTGCAGCAAATAATTTATTTAATTTTTTTTTACAATCTGCTCAGTCTGGATACACAAACGTCCAATGAGTCATTTTAGACCGGACACTGGTGCCAAGTCAGCCGAGGGCGAGCTGTGTGGGTCTGCGCCACCGAAGAATTTAACGGTGGCCTAATACTGTCCCCTGGAGGCAAGAGGCGGAAATGCAAACTGCAGTTACATTACACTTTCATCATGCAGCAGGACACTAAAAGTGTGGATAACGCTGCAAAGTACCATCTCAATGATTTTAGATTCAAGATTTGTTGTTCTGAGCCTTCAGGAGCATTTAATCCACATGTGTCCCCTAAATCTCTTAAACTCACAAGCAACATTAGGAAATCACTAATGAAGCAATCCCATTATATACATTCTCTATAAAGGCTTTCTACTATCACCACCTACTGATCACATTTGAAGCCTTTCAATAGCCATGCCGTGAGATGAAGATTTTTCACATCAGGATGATAAAAAGGACCCTGGTATAGTAAGTCTTTTGTTTCTGGTAGGATCCATGGATCTGCTATTGCCGAATCCCTGGAAAACCAGGCACAACGTGGCCAAAATGGGGGACAGAAGTGACAGAGCTTCATTATCATAATTTTATAATTGTTTTAAGCAAAACCACTCAGCTCAGGGATTAAACAAGATATGTTTCAGCATCAGTGTAGCTGCAGCATTCTCAAGGTATGTGTGGTTCATAATGCATCAATTCAAGTGGTAGGTTACCTTTAAGACTTCTCTTGGGACTTTACTTTCTATATTTCCCCCTAGTTGATTAAACCGCATCAAAATTGAACGGGTATCACAAGCCGCTGCCACAATAGGTATGAAGGCGGCTGTGGAAGATTACCAGGATTTTTAAGAAACAGCTCTGCCTTCTTATCAATGGGATCTTTTAATAACCCTTTATCATAGAAGGGAAGATCCACGAGACATCTTAGTAATAGAGACGTCAATCCCCCAAGAGGATGTAGAGTCTAGGTCAAGGTGATTACTTCCTCTTCACTGCTCTAAGGGCAGCTTAATCGCTCTTACCCCTAAAAATTATTTAAAACTAACCTCGGTAACAAAGTAAGTTAAACAAAAATTCCTTTTTTCCACTCAAAAGTTACCGGAATCGGGGTTCTTGGTGGATCAGGAGCATTATTCCTTTCAGAAGCCATCTGTAGCGTGGTTAGCAACACCATGGATGAAGTGCCAGGTTTTTAGATATCGCGTGTGATGTTGTTAGCCACGCCCACTTCCGAAATCACACGTTACTGGCCATTGTGGGCTAGCGCTATATGTATGTAAACTTTTACATATATAAACTTTTTTGTAACCCAGGAGGAGTACTACAATCCCCTGACCTCCTTCTGGATATATTGCGTGCTTCAGCCAAAAAAACAGAAGCGACCTTGCAGTACAATTGTCACTTCCGATTCCGGCGTTCAGGCACAGCGCGCACGCAACAGCAATCTGAACAAGACCTGAGCGCTATGTCAGTCTTGAATGGCTCCCCTCTTTACAAACCAGAGATGAGGGGGAGCCCCTGAGGGCCCAGGGTAAATAGTGGCAACACCCGGGATAGTTTCATTATTAGAAAAGACTGCCAACTAGCAGTCCTGGTGAAAAAATAAAGAAAACAACATATTCAAATGGACCCCATGGGTCCAATCAAGACCCTTCCAGGAAACCACTGAGGCAAGATGGGAGGAGTGTGTGAGGGAGGATCCCTTGCTCTGGTTGGTGCTGCCATGAAAAACTGGTGTATGAGTCCTGATAAATGTCCCTCAAAGTGTTTGGGCGTAAGCTAAAATGTACCAAGTCACTGACAGCAATCAGTGATCTAGAGAATGCAGTATAAATTATATTTAGGTTCTTTTTTGCTTTACTGCACTGGACATTAAACACCCCGCACCTTGTATAATAGGCATCACTCACCGTGATCCTCGTAAGGGTCGTTGGGGTCATCAGGGATGAGCTCCGCACTGCTCGGCGTTGCATGATCTTCTTTGGTTACAAAGATTATCTTGTCCTTTCCTGGAAAAATTACAATACGAGTTAGAAAAAGACTAATCACATTTGTTATCTCTCTCTGTGCTGGACAAGTCAATCCCTGCCCTTATTAAAGATCTCTGCTTTCTGTGAACATTCCTAGTTACTTGCAGTTGAGAAGATACATTATGTTTTGCATGTAGATAATACTCTTTCTTTTGCCCACACAATATATTAGTGAAGGTAAAATGCATCAATCTGGGGTCAGGAGCTTAATGACACAGAGTGGTGCCTAAAATTTTAGCTATAATGTTGCAAACCCTCAGCTGAGAAAAGCAGATGTGTTATTCCTGTGGATAGGGGGTAGATGTCTGACTTTTGGGGTGCCGATTAAGAGTTCCCCTCACCTGCTCTATAACGAGTGGGACTTCAGGGAGGCGCGGTCCCAGAATTTCCTTAGAAGTGTCACTTTACTTTCTGTTTATTATCCATTTTAATTTTCTTTAATGCGATCCAGAGAGGAGTGTCAGTCGGTACCACAGTCATACATGTGGCAGCCCTCCACTCCAAGCCAATGGGACTGGCACCAAAGATGGCGGAGCCCCTCTGTATGAGCCATAGCGACTGAATGATGCTACAAGAGCAATCACTGCTCCATACAAAAGGGGACCCCTAATTATGGGGGGGGGGGGGGGGGGGGGTTCCTGTGATGACTTATCTCGAGGTCTGGCTATAAACTGCTGCATTCCTAATAGCGAGGCGATCGGTGCTCCCCCTGACGCATGATGGGACATGTATTTAAAATAAGAACGATATTTTGGTAAATGCATTTAGAATAATGATGAGTTTCAATGATAACCACAGAGGAGGTCTGATTTCAGCAATGTCTGGAGTTGCCCTTGAAATGCATCACCCCCCTCTAGTGCCCCTGTCTTCCATGCTTTACACTTCAGCTTCTCTCCTGTCCCCCCTTATCTGCCCTCCACTAATCACTTCTCCGGCTGGCGCCCCTTGCCCGGCTCCCCGCAGCGCCCCCTGGGCCCCTCGTGCCCTTCCTTACCCTCTTGCCTGCAGTAGGACATGGCTGCAGCTCTCTCACACTGTGCCCGGCACCGCGCACGCCGATGACGTCACGCAGAGCGACACTGGGAACGACAAAGCCCCCTGCGGGACTGGCCATGGCATTGCCTGTTCCAATAATAGTAATTACAGCAGAGACTCGACTTATAATAAATCCAGTCACATCTTATTCTTCATTTGAACCAAATTCGACTAAGAAATATTTAGAAAAATGACGGATATACCCGTTAACTAGATAAAACTACATCTCCCATGGTGCATAGCGCGGCTTGGACTACGGCGCATGCGCCGATGTGTTTTGGGACAGGGAGGTAACTTTGTAAGAGAAAGAGGAGCTGGCAAGAAGTGAGAGGCTGCAAGAAGAGGGGAGACGTGTGAGCCCGGGACCCCTGAGTGATATCCTGCTCCTCTAGTGTCCGCAACCCAGCTCTGAACATGGCCAAACAAGTGAGTAATGCCACAACACATATGGTAGTACCTCTGCTTGCCATATGCTGTAGAACTAATGCAACAGTATGTAAAGGAATGTTACAACATTTTATGCTCTTACTTATTGTTCTGCACCTCCATTAAAAGTTGATACTTAGCATAGCTGAAGTTTTGTCACAGTTGCATCCAGTCTAGAAAATGATCTGTAACAGTATGATTTGGGTTGTCTTACAATGCATCAGTCTGCAGCTTCGCAGAGGATTCCCTAGCGTGGATACAATTGTAACAAACCCTCATCTGTGAGAAGCCCGGTCCTCAGCATAGGTCTGTTAGTAATTGTACAGAAAATATTTCACAGTTGAGGGTCACTTATGGGTCCTTGCAGTCTAGAAAATGCTATGTGGGGTAAATAGCCTGAATGCTGGACTAATACATTGTAACAAATGTTGCAAGGAAGATGAGTTTAGGTCTCACAGAATGGTCTAAAGTGAATGAATTTGTAACAAACCCTGAGCTGTGATAATCCAGCAACTCGTGAAAGGTCTCAGTTATTTGTGAGAACATATGTTTACATACTCAGGGTAGAAACGTTTACAGTACAAACATATTTCACTGCTGAGGGTTTGTTACAGTTTGATCCAGTCCACACTATACTCTAGACAGATATTTTGTAACAAACTATCACATCTGACCTGAAGATCTGTTAAAGGGATATTCCCACAAAGAAAAGATTCTTATATATACTCAGGATAAAAAAATACTACCCCCTATGTTAAAGGAATATAACTACTATAATACCCTGCCCCTAGTGTAAGGACTATAACTACTACGTAATACATGCCCCCTATGTAAAGGAATACACTACTATAATACTACCCCCTAGGTTAAAGGAATATAACTACTATAAACTGCCCCCCTATGTAGATATAAGAGGTATTAACTACTATAATACTGCCCCCTATGGTAAAGGAATATAACTACTATAATACTACCCCCTATGTAAAGGATATAACTACTATAATATGCCCCCTAGTAAAGGAATATAACTACTATAATACTCCCCCATAGTAAAGGAAATAATACTATAATCTACCCCCTATGTAAGGAATATAACTACTATAATACTGCCCCTATACAAGATATAACTACATAATCTACCCCTATGTAAGGAATTAAACTCTTATATGCCCCTAGTAAAGGAATATAACTATTCTAAAACATATTACGGTATTTCTTATTTTGCTTACTCCTCTGTAATATATAATATGCTCTTTTCATTATTATAACAGAATGTTCATGTAATAATGGGATCTGTGAATGAAACCCTGAACCGAAGTTGGCAGTGTCACCCCAAGACTGGTTTCTGTTACTGTAAACCCGGTTGTGGCCGCCCATACTGTGACCGCGGCTTGATGGATACTGGGGATTTGGAGAAAACGGCTGTCTGGCCATGTGATTGTGCGCGCAGACTGTGACCCGGACACCTGGGGAATGTTATATCAGGTAACATGACAGAGTCTGATACATTGTAACCAGTCCCAGTGATTGTGTTTGCGCTCCTGATATCTCTCATAATCCAGTAATGTGACTGTCATTATATTGTTGTTCTGCAGCGATAACAATGAGCGTTATTTCAACATCCTATTGGGTGACGGATTCCTGACATTATGGATGCACAGCCAATGAGAGTGAGATGACTGAAGTGGACAAGTGGCAGGGATTTTCAGCTCTGCGACATCCAGGATGAATGGGCATGTTTTGGTATCCAATGTGGGGGCACAGGGAGTTCTATAATTGGACCTTTGTGTATTTTGTTAGTAGCAGCGGACTGTGAAAAATGGATTATATAAGTTTAAGCTGTGTTTTAGGACTGTGTTATCATTGTGTGTAGCTTCTCCAATTGCACGTGGGCTTGTCCTCACACTGCTGTGCCCGTGCCTGTTTTAGTACCAAGTAGAACCTAGCTGCAGCCTTTTACTCGAAACAAAGGGAGGTGCTGTGGGCAGTTCAGTGCAGAGAGCACAGCAGTGGAGGACACCACCCTAGTGTTCTTTGAGAAGCGACAATCCTGGAATATAAAAATTATATCACCAGTCCACCCGCTGCACTAACACCATACATAAAGGTCTGATTACACATCTCTTTGCAAAGTACTATCTCAGTCATGTTGTGCTCTCTATACATATTTTCTTCTCTAGTCACATCCAAAGCTTACAATGATATCAGAATGTTGGATGAATAAGATATATTACACAATTTATATAAAGCTCATGCTTCCTAGTTGTTGTACTTGTAGTCCGCCCCCACTGGTCTATGTTAACCTTTGTCCTTGTATCCTGCAGAGAAGTGTGTGTGCAAGGAGCGGATGTGGGGAGCATCACAGATTTCTGCCAGATGAAGTTGCGTATGGTAGTGGGAGCTCGGATGTTTCCTGATCTGACACGATAATCAAATTCTCAACATTTCTGACCTGAGAACAGTAGAGTGCCATACTTTGATACGGCAGGAATCTGGAAACTTTATAAAACAAAATTGTGATGTTTATACTCCAGTCACACCCAAATCTGTATCAACAATTCATCTATACCACTAAGAGCCCCTAACATAGGAGCCACCCTCACCTCCAATAATGCACTGCTCTGTGGTAATAGCAGTGCTGAGCAGCTTTAGATGCGACTGGAGAAGAATATATCTTATAACCCAAGATGTATATAGATGTGTATTTGTTTCCTCCTCTGTCAGTCATCAAAGCGAGGATCCTGTCGCCACCGATAAAGGAACACACCAGAGGTGGTGTCAAAGTGCGGAAATCTCAGTCAGGAAAAGTGAAAATTGGTCGGAATAGTCGGAGGATCTATCCTGATCATGGACCAATCGCGGCTGCACCTGCCCACCTTAACCCAGGTATCTTCTATAATTTCAGTAAAATATTAGGGCTGTCTGCACCCAACACTAACAAGGATCCCATTGAATACAATTTAAGGAAACCTCAGCAGGTGTGACCACGTGCTATTTATTGTCCCTGGAGAGATGTGTAATCAAATCTTAGTGTATGTTGTTAGTAGAAGCAGACTGTAAAATATGGATTTATAGATATTCCAGGATTGTAGCTTCTCCAAGTGCACTGGGGACTGGTCCTCACACTGCTGTGCTCTCTGCAGCCAGTGTTAGGTATTGTCCCTGCAGAGATTTTATTATACCTTTGTGTGGTTGCTAGTAGCAGCAGACTATGATATGTGAATCTATATTCCATGATTGTCGCCCCACCAAATGGTGGGAAGAAGCTACAATCCTGGAATATAAATCCATATACACAGCTACTACATGGTTCTACGATGACAGGTCCTTTAAAGGGTTTTCCCATGAAGAAATTCTCAAATTTCAATCCCCTAGTGATGTTAACCAAAAATATAATTTTTAACCCTTTCTTACAATTTTACTTGTTTACTTCTTATTATAGCTCTATAACTCAGTATGGTCAGTGCAAAATCCCAGGGTGTGGGCGGAGAGAATTGTTAAGCAGACACATTATGATCCTACTGGTTCTGTGTGCGGACAATGTGGTTACATTATCAGGTACAAGGTTATATACAATGTCATCTGGCTTTGAAATTTGTACTTGTATCCGACAATAGAGAGATGGGACAGATCAGAGATGATGATCTCTATTAGATGCCTATTACACACAAATGTCAGCTCTCCTACATCTCTGCTATCCCAAAACACACTAGATCTGCTGTGCCGTCCCTGATAAACAACCTAGCTGTCTGTATCTTGTAGTTCTCCTCATGTTGCTTGCCAGCAGGAGTCATCGTGTCTGTGTATCAGTGTGAGCTCCGTCCTGGAGTGCAGGGGCGGGGGCCACTAAAAGAAAATTACAGGGTCGTGTCTAGGGGCAACTGAAATTGGTACAGGACTGAATCTGGGAAATTCTGCATTTTGTTAATAACAGTGAAAGAGAAGAATTATTTTGTTATCCTGAGTACATATAAGTAAACTTGTCTTCATGGAGGAACACCCCTTTAAGCTCTTGGCTCCATCTAGTGTTGCCTGCAGTAGATTGTTATCTAGAAAAATCCAAAAGTTGATAGAACATAGATTGATGCAATGATCTCATCTGAACAACCCTTGGATGTCCTGATCCTGGTGGGTGCTGGGTGTATCCAGTACATTAAAGGGTCAGGCGTGAATGCCAGCGTTCATCCTCTCCCAGAAAATGCTGGCAGACACAGTGCCCTTTCTGTTCGGGACCTGGGATCAGTTGCTTTCTGTCTCAGATCCAAAGTCTCATTCCAAGTGGAGCTGAATGAATCGGGCCGTTCATGTGCAGATCTCTTACAGAGCCGGGGTCACAGCCCCTGCCCATTGTGCGCCTCACTATGAGGAAAATGACCTGTCTGGTGTATGTTATATGGGATATAGCTGCAGATATGGGAGAGCGAACCCCTTTAATGACCCATCACCTGCCATAAGAAGTCCCATCCCCCCTCCTATGGTCAACTTGCAACTCATCAGTGGATCCCCCACAATCAGCCGGGTCCCACTTATCTGACTGTTCTCCCTTATTTCTTGGAGGAGGTAACAAACTTGGGTCAACCCCTTTACTCAAATACAATAAGGCCAAGACTTGGTCCTGATCCCATCACAGTTTGCATGGTGTTACTGTAGAGAACACCGATTCATTGTAACAAGGGTGTTCCTAGCAATGTATATTATGTGCCAGACCTTTATAATCATTAAAGGGGTTGTCCAGGATTAGAAAACATGGCCAGCTTTCTTCTACAAACAGCGCCACTGCTGGCCATACCTTGTGCAGTCACAGCTCATTTCATTAATTATACATTGTGCAGGGGCCTGAAGAGGACGCAGGACTCGGGTTCTGTGTTTGTGTGTAAATGCATGCATCAGTATCCAGCATCTAATGTCTTGGATTTAGATAATACAATCACATGGGGTGCTGGTTACCCATCGCACATATAGTCAACAGCACCCTGGGTGCATTCACAATGGCGTTAAACGAATGCATCTCTAAATGCACGGATACAGCCAATGAAAGATTTGCCTAAATGTTGTGTTAACCAGTTTGCTTTTGTAAACATATGTTAACGACGTGTTAACATCAGTTGAATTTCACGATTGCAAATGTTAAAGCCATTTAATTAGGTAAATCCCTCTTCAGGCATCCATGAGTTTTGGAATTCAGCAAAGGATGATATGGTTTTGGGGGCTTTTTGTCACCAGGAGCCGGAATAGTGAATGTGGCCCTTGTTACATTACAGGTGTGGACTACCTCATCGCGGGACCTGCGGACACCCAATAACAAGCTGCTGGTCAACATGACAGCTGGTGAAGCCCTGGAAGGCGGTGTGGGCCAAGCAGCCATTGATTTCATCCGCTCCGCTGTAAGCTACCCTCAGAGACCCTGCTGGAGACGTCTCGATTCTTGGCGGCTCTTTACTTCTATTGGCGGTAGCGTAGATCTGTCTTAGGCCAAGCTCCTGGATAGACAAGCAATGGCAGCACGAAGTCATGTGACCGGGCGGCTCGTGCTGAGAGTGAACCGCTTTCACGATGGAGGAAGCTTCCTGCAGGCCCTTAGACTTTCAATGGATAGATGATCCATTGCTCAGCCAATATCCTTGACCTGAGACTGTACAACGGACACTGCATGCTACCAAAGACTTACCTGGACTTTCTTCTTAAGAGAAGATACCTGGCATCACAGCATGAGAAAAGCCGCGCTTTCAGGCACATGATATAATCTGAGCGCTGAAGATTTAGGACAGCAGATTACTATGTCCCATCTCATTGAAGAAGGATGTCCTGATATGGCTGATAACAGGGACAGTAACTGAGAAGCCTGCAGATCTGTGTCCTGTACAGATGTGTCTGTCTGTCCCCGGCAATGACTATTCAGTAGTGGACATTTTGCAGCACTAATGCTTATACGGGACTAGTACCTCCTGGAGGGTCTGAGCCTGAAGTCCTCCTTCTGTAAATGGAATTTTGCTTATTTTTGGTTCTTTGCCCCCAACAACTAGAGCTCCACTTTTTCTACCAAAATGTAATTAAAGTTATGTAAACATTTGTGACTGAAGTCAATTAGTAAAAAGTTACAATGCTGAGCTGTATCTAATCCCACCCAGTGTGCACCGTCTGCTGAGCTGTGTATCAATCCCACCCAGTGTGCTACCGTCTGCTGAGCTGTGTATCTAATCCCACCCGTGTGCTACCGTCTGCTGAGCTGTTGTATCTTAATCCCACGCAGTGTGCTACCGTCTGCTGGCTGTGTATCTAATCCACCCAGTGTGCTACCGTCTGCTGAGCTGTTGTATCTAATCCCACCCGTGTGCTAAACCGTCTGCTGATCTGTGTATCTATCCCACCCAGTGTGCTACCGTACTGCTGAGCTGTATCTAATCCCACCTGTGTGCTGCCGTCTGCTGAGCTGTGCATCTAATCCTATCCTAGTGATACGTCGGCTGAGCTGTGTATCTAATCCCATACTGTGGCGATACGACTGCAGAGCTGTGTATCTAATCCCATCCTATGCAATACCGACTACAGACTGTGTAGCTAATCCTATCCTATTGATACCGTCTGCAGAGCTTGTATCTGATCCTATCATGTGTGATACTCTGAGCGAATATATTTAAGCCTATTTTGCATACGTCTACAGAGCCATGCATTAATGACCGTTTAATTAGCATGCAGTATCACACAAAATTGGATTAATCACACAGTTCAATGAAAAGTATCGACACCGGATAGCATTAGATACAGTTCCATGAAAAGCTTGGATCAGAGTGGCACTTGACATATCACACCCTCAGCATCAGTTGTTATCTAAAGGGTTTCATTAAATAACTGACATTTTATAGGGGGTGATGGTATGTGTAGACCCATGGACTCCAAAATGAAAGGTCGCACAGCGCACCCTCATAGTACCTCCTCGCATCACTGACCACATTAAGGTGAATGGTGATATACTGCAATCTCCTGCACCACTGGTATATTTTGGGGTCCCACATCTCCCAGTGACACATCATCGCTTAACAGCGTTGGGATACACCTGATGACATCATCAGCTACAACAAGTATAAGATACAATGTATCAGGCATGATCCCAGACACACAAACCTCAGCCACAGATTCTGCTGCTCATGAGACTGAATGCAACTGTAGCAAACCCTTCCCTGTAAGATGAATATGCAGCAAGTTAAGGAAAATTAAAGCAAGCAGAGATCTTGAAAACGTATGGAATCAAAACAAGGTATATTTTGAAAGGTCCAAATATAAGGCAAGTCCTCCAAGTACATAACGGCTGCTTGACAAACGACCCGTGGTGCCCCAGTGGTTGCTAAACTACGACTACCAGCATACACCTCCCTAAAACTGTCAGGACATGCTGGAGTTGTAGTTCTGCAACCTGCAGAGTCTGTAGCTTAGCGGAAAACACAACAATCGTGAATCTTGCAGAAGGTTAAAAAGATTGAATATTCTGCAGTCAGACACGGATAAGGAGTAGATTCAAGTGCATTCAGGAGGAGGAGGCAGCAGGTGGCAGGAGTGAGGCACAAGGGGGCGCTGTCTGCTCCTCTACAAATATCGTCTTATCCGTACCATAGGTGACTACAGAAAAGACAGCGAGGAGCGACCTGGGATCGTGGAAGTAACTGAAATCCTTAAAAATTGATCCCTGAACGACACAAAATAATCCCTTAGAGTGATTCTAGTTATATCCCTTTCTGGAAAGACGGTGTGATGGCCAACATACCCGCTTGTCACTTTCACCCAGCTTTCCAAACCCGTAAATGCATATCTAACTAGTCATACAATGATATAGGATCAGATAAAGTAGATCAGGTGACCCATATGAATTGCGACGCAGCTTTGCCTGTAGCGAGAACTGGAACTCTTTCTTAAAGGGGAGATGCTCTTTAAGGATTAGCAGCTAGTTTTGTCTCCAGCTCTTAGTGACAGGTGGGAGGAGGTGGCGAGGGGCAGCTCTGGATGACGAGGTCCATAGAACAGGGGGTGGTAAATCTGAGAGGCAGGGCCCCCTTCCCTTGCATTAGCTGGAGGTCTCCTCCTCCGTCACAGTGGGCGCAGCCTCTGTAGGTGCTGGTTTCCGGGCTCTGCTGGTCCTTTGCTGTCCTCGTCATCGTCTTCCGGGGGTAGAGGGTCGGGTACTTCTGCATACACCTCCCTGATCCCCCAAACCTGCTCCAGGCAGTCCGAGCCCTTCACCTCCTCCTGGCTGTAATGGAAAACAGGAGAAGGCCGCCTTAAAGCTCCCCCACATGGACCACTGGCCATTCCCCCCAACACGGACAGTTTCCAGTTAATGTCCCCATTTGGGAGAATCAACCCTTTGGGGGGGAAAAAAAAAAAAGTCGACATAGTAACAAACCCCTCCCCAGCTTAGATTGTAGCAGTGCTGAATGGGGCCCCGAAGTGGTCTTTATCCTATGGACGGGGCTTGTGCCAGGGCTGTGGAGTTTGTGATAAACTCCAAAAACATCAATAGATTATAAAATTATTTCCTTTATGTCTTTCTATTCCTGATCTAAGGATCTAGGCCGAGGGTGAGCAACATTTATTGGTCCAGGGCCTTAATGTCTACTGCTCAGGGGTGTCAGAAGTTTGGCTCACAGACTCACAGTCCTGGTAAGAGGGACACCCCTTATGTATTCCCATCTTCTAAAGACCTTGAGTGTAAAAGGCAAAAACTATTCAGGACCTGGGAGAACTCTGATCTCTAGTCAGACTCCAATCCCTGCAGATTTAAAGGGGTTGTCCTCTATATGCAAAATCTAGCTGCACACACCTTTCTTTAGGTATATTTGGTATTAGTGCAACGTCATGCACTTCACTGCAGTTGCAATACCTTGGGTGCTGCGTTTTTGGAATATGCGTGCCCTTTAAGAAGAGAATGTGTCCCCACCCCTGTGTTTACACAGTGTCAGTATATAGTGAACATTAGAAGGACAGCAGGCGTCCTGGTGCTGCTTCTGTGCCTCCAGGAGGTCAGGGTATCACCCGCCCCATGTTATCCATCCCCTCTAGTAATTCCCCTGACACCATGTTTAAGGTTGCTGGTGACATAATCCTCAGCGCCGTGTACAACATGCCAGCACTCTGTGTAACGGCAGGAACACGGTTTTAATTTTTCGAGGTAGTGGCAGCTTTAGACAATATCTACCACCCTGCAGACCCCCCTTCTTCATTTATACGAGTGACAGGCAGGATGAATCCGACTATTCATGCATCGCGGCCAGCTGCTGCCCGTCTGCTACACCAGTCCTTTCAGGAGCAGTCAGCCAATGATGGATGGCATTAACCCTTCAAAACCCAAACGTCACCGTTGGGAGCAGTCCACCCCAACAGGATGTTTTGGTCCTGATGATGTAACCAATGCCTCAGCACCCAAATAACATACAATGTATATACAGAACTGCAAGACAAAAGGAAAGAAGATCATATACAATATCTACAGTTTAAAGGAATCTGTCAGCAGATGTATCACTACTAACACATACAAAGGTATGATGTACACATACATAACAATGGCTGCAGAGAGCAAGCAGTGTGAGGACACTGGACAGGAGAAGATACAATCCTAGAATAAAAATCTGTATATCACACTCCTGCTGCAACAACATACACAGAGGTCTGATTACCCACCTCTCCAGGGCACGTACCTGTGCCTGTATGGTGAATGTGGTCAATCACGCTATACATAGCGAGGGCCTGATATTTGTGACCTGGAATCACTTGGCCTCTTTCTCTGCGATACCAAATCGTGCCGTGTCCCGGCAGCATATAGTCTCCAGCGCCATAAACTAATGCTGGAACCGTGTTCCAGAACAGCTGTTGCTGTAGAACAGACATGACTGACCAAGCTGAAGCCTGAAATGCCTGCATAACACAAGGCACTGGAAGTCTGACTAGAATCAACATGGGCTCCCCCCAATTACTGGGACTGTGGATAAACCTCATCCACCTCCCTGTAGAACTATCCTGTGCCCCCATCCCCTTTAATGAACTTGTACAGATAATCCAGGGTTACTCTGCACACTAGTGACATGCTTTGAGACATCCGCTGACTCTGCACCATGGTATAATCTGGTTTTTGGATCAGGGTCAATTCAAATTTAACTCTTGCAGCAAATAATTTATTTAATTTTTTTTACAATCTGCTCAGTCTGGATACACAAACGTCCAATGAGTCATTTTAGACCGGACACTGGTGCCAAGTCAGCCGAGGGCGAGCTGTGTGGGTCTGCGCCACCGAAGAATTTAACGGTGGCCTAATACTGTCCCCTGGAGGAAAGAGGCGCGGAAATGCAAACTGCAGTTACATTACACTTTCATCATGCAGCAGGACACTAAAGTGTGGATAACGCTGCAAAGTACCATCTCAATGTTTTAGATTCAAGAATTTGTTGTTCTGAGACTTCAGGAGCATTTAATCCACACCGTGTCCCTAAATCTCTTAAACTCACACAGCAACATTAGGAAATCACTAATGAAGCAATCCCATTATATACATTCTCTATAAAGGCTTTCTACTATCCACCACCTACTGATCACATTTGAAGCCTTTCAATAGCCATGCGTGAGTGAGATGAAGATTTTTCACATCAGGATGATAAAAAGGACCCTGGTATAGTAAAAGTCTTTTTGTTTCTGGTAGGATCCATGGATCTGCTATTGCCGAATCCCTGGAAAAACCAGGCACACGTGGCCAAAAGGGGGACAGAAGTGACAGAGCTTCATTATCATAATTTTATAATTGTTTTAAGCAAAACCACTCAGCTCAGGGATAAAACAAGATATGTTTCAGCATCAGTGTAGCTGCAGCATTCGCAAGGTATGTGTGGTTCATAATGCATCAATTCAAGTGGTAGGTTACCTTTAAGACTTCTCTTGGGACTTTACTTTCTATATTTCCCCCTAGTTGATTAAACCGCATCAAATGAGAAGGGTATCACAAGCCGCTGCCACAATAGGTATGAAGGCGGCTGGGAAGATTACCAGGATTTTAAGAAACAGCTCTGCCTTCTTTCAATGGGATTTTTAATAACCCTTTATCATAGAAGGAGATCCACGAGACATCTTAGTAATAGAGACGTCAATCCCCCAAGAGGATGTAGAGTCTAGGTCAGGTGATTACTTCCTCTTCACTGCTCTAAGGCAGCTTTAATCGCTCTTGACCCCTAAAAATTATTTAAAACTACCTCGGTAACAAAGTAAGTTAAACAAAATTCCTTTTTTCCACCAAAGTTACCGGAATCGGGGTTCTTGGTGGATCAGGAGCATTATTCCTCTTCAGAAGCCATCTGTAGCGTGGTTAGCAACACCATGGATGAAGTGCCAGGTTTTTAGTATCGCGTGTGATGTTGTTAGCCAACGCCCACTTCCGAAATACACGTTACTGCCATTGTGGGCTAGCGCTATATGTATGTAAACTTTTACATATATAAAACTTTTTTGTAACCCAGGAGGAGTACTACAATCCCCTGACCTCCTTCTGGATATATTGCGTGCTTCAGCAAAAAAACAGAAGCGATGTGCGTACAATTGTCACTTTCCGATTCCGGCGTTCAGGCACCAGCGCGCCGCAACAGCAATCTAAACAAGACCTGAGCGCTATGTCATCCTTGAAGGCTCCCCTCTTTACAAACCAAGATGAGGGGGAGCCCCCTGAGGGCCCAGGGTAAATAGTGGCAACACACCGGGATAGTTTCATTATTAGAAAGACTGCCAACTGCAGTCCTGGTGAAAAAATAAAGAAAACAACATATTCAAATGGACCCCATGGGTCCAATCAAGACCCTTCCAGGAAACCACTGGGCAAGATGGGAGGAGTGTGTGAGGAGGATCCTTGCTCTGGTGGTGCTGCCATGAAAAACTGGTGTATGAGTCCTGATAAATGTCCCTCAAAGTGTTTGGGGAGCGTAAGCTAAATGTACCAAGTCACTGACAGCAATCAGTGATCTAGAGAAATGCAGTATAAATTATATTTAGGTTCTTTTTTGCTTACTGCACTGGACATTAACAACCCCGCACCTTGTATAATAGGCATCACTCACCGTGATCCTCGTAAGGGTCGTTGGGGTCATCAGGGATGAGCTCCGCACTGCTCTGGCGTTGCATGATCTTCTTTGGTTACAAGATTATCTTGTCCTTTCCTGGAAAATTACAATACGAGTTAGAAAAGACTAATCACATTGTTATCTCTCTCTGTGGCTGGACAAGTCAATCCCTGCCCTTAGTAAAGATCTCTGCTTTCTGTGAACATTCCTAGTTACTTGCAGTTGAGAAGATACATTATGTTTTGATGTAGGATAATACGTCTTCTTTTGCCCACACAATATATTAGTGAAGGTAAAGCATCAATCTGGGGTCAGGAGCTTAATGACACAGATGGTGCTAAATTTTAGCTATAATGTTGCAAACCCTCAGCTGAGAAAAGCAGATGTGTATTCTGTGGATAGGGGGAGGTAGATGTCTGACTTTTGGGGTTGCCGATTAAGAGTTCCCCTCACCTGCTCTATAACGAGTGGGATTCAGGGAGGCGCAGCTCCCAGAATTTCCTGAAGTGTCACTTTACTTTCTGTTATTATCCATTTTATTTCTTTAATGCGATCCAGAGAGGAGTGTCAGTCGTGTCCCACAGTCATACATGTGGCAGCCCTCCACTCCAAGCCAATGGGACTGGCACCAAAGATGGCGGAGCCCCTCTGTATGAGCCATAGCTGCACTGAATGATGCTACAACGCAATATGCACTGCTCCATACACAAAGGAGGACCCCTAATTATCAGGATGGGGGGGGGGGGGGGTTCCTGTGATTGACTTATCTCGAGGTCTGGCTATAAACTGCTGCCGCATTCCTAATAGCGAGGCGATCGGTGCTCCCCGACGCATGATGGGCATGTATTTAACAATAAGAACGATATTTTGGTAAATGCATTAGAATAATGATGAGTTTTCATGATAACCACAGGGAGGTCTGATTTCAGCAATGTTGGGTTGCCCTTGAAATGCATCACCCCCCTCTAGTGCCCCTGTCTTCCATGCTTTACACTTCAGCTTCTCTCCTTGTCCCCCCTTATCTGCCCTCCACTAATCACTTCTCCGGCTGGCGCCCCTTGCCCGGCTCCCCGCAGCGCCCCCTGGGCCCCTCGTGCCCTTCCTTACCCTTTTGCCTGCAGTAGGACATGGCTGCAGCTCTCCACACTGTGCCCGGCACCGCGCACGCCGATGACGTCACGCAGAGCGACACTGGGAACGACAAAGCCCCCTGCGGGACTGGCCATGGCATTGCCTGTTCCAATAATAGTAATTACAGCAGAGACTCGACTATAATAAATCCAGTCACATCTTATTCTCATTTGAACCAAATTCGACTAAGAAATATTTAGAAAATGACGGATATACCCGTTAACTAGATAAACATACATCTCCCATGGTGCATAGCGCGGCTTGGACTACGGCGCATGCGCCGATGTGTTTGGGACGGGAGGTAACTTTGTAAGAAAGAGGACTGCAAGAAGTGAGAGGCTTGCAAGAAGAGGGGAGACGTTGTGAGCCCGGGACCCCTGAGTGATATCCTGCTCCTCTAGTGTCCGCAACCCAGTCTGAACATGGCCAAACAAGTGAGTAATGCCACAACATATGGTAGTACCTCTGCTTGCCATATGCTGTAGAACTAATGCAACAGTATGTAAAGGAATGTTACAACATTTTATGCTCTTACTTATTGTTCTGCACCTCCATTAAAAGTTGATACTTAGCATAGCTGAAGTTTTGTCACAGTTGCATCCAGTCTAGAAAATGATCTGTAACAGTATGATTTGGGTTGTCTTACAATGCATCAGTCTGCAGCTTGCAGAGGATTCCCTAGCGTGGAACAATTGTAACAAACCCTCATCTGTGAGAAGCCCGGTCCTCAGCATAGGTCTGTTAGTAATTGTACAGAAATATTTCACAGTTGAGGGTCACTTATGGGTCCTTGCAGTCTAGAAAATGCTATGTGGGGTAATAGCCTGAATGCTGGACTAATACATTGTAACAAATGTTGCAGGAAGATGAGTTTAGGTCTCACAGAATGGTCTAAAGTGAATGAATTTGTAAAAACCCTGAGCTGTGATAATCAGCAACTCGTGAAAGGTCTCAGTTATTTGTGAGAACATATGTTTACATAACTCAGGGTAGAAACGTTTACGAGTACAACATATTTCACTGCTGAGGGGTTTGTTACAGTTTGATCCAGTCCACACTATACTCTAGACAGTATTTTGTAACAAACTATCACATCTGACCTGAAGATCTGTTAAAGGGGAATTCCCACAAAGAAAAGATTCTTATAATACTCAGGATAAAAATAACACTTTCTTTTATTCACTTTATCAGCAATTTCACAGATATAATTCCAGTTTTTCTCTATCAATCCTGGTGGTACACAATTTGGTTGGACCCAAACCTGGAACTTCTGACTTTAGGGTCGTCAGGCATATGGTTCTGAGCTTCTCTCTGCCTCCAGCCCCTCCCCTTGCATTCCAGGATGAGCTCACACACCACACACACACACACCCAGACTTCCTGCCAGCGCGTGTGAGGAGAGTAAAGCTACAGGAAGATAAGATCTTTATCCAGGGAGGGGAAGGGGGCATATAGTGATGTGACTGTATGTAATGGCTGTATATACAGAGGAGGGAGAATGTCATTGTGTTGTAATATGCTTTCATGAATCATATCTCTGATCTGTCTCATCTCTCTTTCTATGTGTCGGGCACTAGTGAATGTTCAGAAGTTAAATGTAAGTGTAGATAAACCTGTACCCTGATAATCTAAGCACATTGTCAGCATACAGCATCTCATAGCACAGAGGAATCATGTCGGTTAGAGAGTCCCCACTCACACTCTGGATCTTACACTGACCATAACTGAGTGATTGGAGCTAAAACACCAATAATACTGAGTTACATTGTAACTGAGTAATTAGGTGGTTAAAAATGAAATTTGAAAATATCTTCATGGGCAAACTCCTTTAAAGGGCATCTACTACAAGGATGAAGGCAAATGAGCCTGAGGGCTTTAGGCTCCATTAACACCGATGGAGCCTGGGGCCCCTCAGGCTCATTTGCATACAGTCCTTCATCCTTGTGGTGGATGCCCTTTAAGTGACAGAGAATGGGATACATTGTACCAATTATCTAATGTGATGAAATCGATATATACATATAGCATTGATTTGTCTTGCCCATGGTGGTTATAGATGCATCTGTTCACTTTCCACTTTTTTTCCAGCATTCAGATTCCTCCAGAGACAACACCATTCAGAATAGTGAACCAGCCCCGGGGTTTCTCCAGCGCCTAAGTGATACAGCCGGGGGTATGCTGGTCGGCCTAATAGCCTTTACCTTGTCCTTTTATCTCCTGTTCACTAATGAGGTGAGAATATATTGGACTATTGAAGATCACAAGTTACGCAGTGACTCCAACAGCAGAATAGTGAGTGCAGCTCTGGAGTATAATGCAGGATATAACTCAGGATCAGTACAGGATAAGTAATATCATGTATGTACACAGTGACTGCACCAGCAGCAGAATAGTGAGTGCAGCGCTGGGTATAATCAGGATGTAACTCAGGATCAGTACAGGATAAGTAATGTCATGTATGTACACAGTGACTGCACCAGCAGCAGAATAGTGAGTGCAGCTCTGGTGTATAATGCAGGATATAACTCAGGATCAGTACAGGATAAGTAATATCATGTATATACACAGTGACTGCACCAGCAGCAGAATAGTGAGTGCAGCTCGGGAGTATAATACAGGATATAACTCAGGATCAGTACAGGATAAGTAATATCATGTATGTACACAGTGACTGCAGCAGCAGCAGAATAGTGAGTGCAGCTCTGGAGTATAATGCAGGATATAACTCAGGATCAGTACAGGATAAGTATATCATGTATATACACAGTGACTGCACCGCAGCAGAATAGTGAGTGCAGCTCTGGAGTATAATACAGGATGTAACTCAGGATCAGTACAGGATAAGTAATGTCATGTATGTACACAGTGACTGCACCAGCAGAATAGTGAGTGCAGCTCGGGAGTATAATGCAGGATATAACTCAGGATCAGTACAGGATAAGTAATGTCATGTATGTACACACTGACTGCACCAGCAGCAGGATAGTGAGTGCAGCTCTGGGGTATAATACAGGATGTAACTCAGGATCAGTACAGGATAAGTAATGTCATGTATGTACACAGTGACTGCACCAGCACAGAATAAGTGAGCGGCAGTCGAGCAGCTCTGGGGTATAATACAGGATGTAACTCAGGATCAGTACAGGATAAGTAATGTCATGTATGTACACAGTGACTGCACCAGCAGCAGAATAGTGAGTGCAGCTCTGGAGTATAATACAGGATGTGCACAGTGACAATATGTGTTGCTATTACAGGGTCGGGCGGTACAGACATCATTGTCTCTGGATGAGGGGCTGTCAGTTGTGGTTCCTATTGGAAATATCCAGCGGGTGGACCCTATAAATGAAGGAAAATTGTTGCACTTGGCCGGACCCCTGCAGACATCGAAGGTCAGTGTGGGGGATTGTATGTGGGGACATGTGTGGGCTTGTGTCTATAGTACACTGGAATTCCTTGGTGGTGTGCGGCAGGTTTGCGCCATGTGTATGTAGAATCTCACGTATAGCAGCACACATCACTCCTACCATACTTTTACAAGCTGCGCACTCTGCCAATTTTACAGGGCGTCGCTTCAGTTGAATCATCGTTGAACTTATGAAGTCCCCGCTGTGCAGAGAACATGCAGTGATGGTGGGTGCCCACTAGGTGGTGACCATATTCCAGTTTGAACTGATACCCCTTTAAGTATGAGGCATGCTGCACCTCATGCCTCACTAATGTCATTATGTGTTGCTACAAAAAGTGGAGACCTTAGACTTTTCGAAGCTGAGGGTTTGTTACATTTGTAGCCAGTCTGGACAATCCTATGTTAGAGCTTGCACTCCAGACTGAAACATTGTAGCATATTCATTACAAGATTCTTCTACTACTCTCTGTGATGTTCATTTGTTTCTTTCTTTTCAGCCACTTTTTGATCCAAACTATGGGGTTTCCATGCACTGCGTGCAGCTGAAGCGCCAGGTGGAGATGTACCAGTGGGTGGAGCATGAGGAATCCAAGTAAGTATTGTCTATATCATGGACTGGAGCTTTGTGGGAAAGCTGGGTGACTACATGGACACGTCACATATGTCTGATCACCCAGTTTTTCATACATCCAGAACTTTCAATCTGCAGTTTTTTCTTTTCATGATTCCGGGAAAGTTGTGAAATTACAATCCTATAACTTCATAATCCATCCGTATAATCCAGGGGATACTTCTAAGCGCTGGCCGTGTGCCAATGGTGGTTGTGTAGATGAGTTAGGCAAACATTCATTGGCTTCCTTTACCCCGCAGCGCTGCCTTGGCACAGATTGTGTATATTAGGATCTTATGAGCTGTTCTAGTGCTGACGTGGTGCCTCCTGTTAAACTTTCAGCATATTTGCTCATACAAGACTACAGTGGTTTTATGTTCCAGGTTCTTAGTGTCCTCACACTGCTGTGCTCTGTCTTTTCTGCATTGAACTGATCCACAGCATCTTCCCTCTGCTCTGCATGACTGTTGTAGTATTTTACTAGTAACCTGAGTCATCTTTTACTCATTGCATTGTAAATGGGGCATGGAGCAGCTTAATGCACAGAACACAGCAGTGTGAGGACACCCTCCAGTCTACATTTACGTGTTTTATTCATTGCAAAGTCAAAACTGGTGCAAACACTTTGATAAATGTGGGCCGTACTGTGTGTTCTTGATCTACAGGGAATACGAAGAAGGGGGAGAGAAGAAAACGGAGACTAGATACACGTATAGTGAGTATCCACCCACTGTATCCAACTGTCTGGGGTGCTGATTGTCATCTGTCATGGCAGCCGGTCTTCCTGAGTTTACTTTTCCTTTATATTTTTATATATTCCATATGCAGACTGTATTTTTCTAATGTTGTCATCACCAGCTGGAACCCGAGATGTTTCAGAGTGCTGTAGTGTCTGGTGTCCTGGCCACGTGGACCAGTACTACCTGACACATTAGGAGCTGTAACCGTCTGTGTTCAGTTTCTTCTACTGTGTCAAAGGAGAACATCAACTTGTGTAACATTCCCAACCTCTAAGTATCACACTCCCGGCTCCAAGTGGTTGGGAAACCTTACAAGTTTCTTCATATTTGTCCCATAAAATTTTGAGTTACTTTACCAACACTTGGCACATCACAGTGTCTTCTTCTCTAGTCACACCCAGAGCTGTCTACACAATCCTTGGGGACATAGAGTTTAGCTGGGGAGTGAATAATTGAGAATTTTTTTTATGCAGCTTTGAATGTGATTGGAGCATATTCAGTATGAATGTTTGCAATATTATTTTATGTTCTTCATAACTATAGATGGTATAGATGGGCCACATGTCCAATTAAGGGCATATTGCCTTACAATAAAGGGATGGCATTTCTTTGGGGCCCTATAATCCTTGGAATAAAAGGGCCACAGTGCTGATGAAGTGGTGACCCAGAGAAATCCTGATGATGAAGGGGCCACAGTGCTTATTCAGTAGTGATGCACAAATTGCACAGTGGCGCCCCCATCACCTGCAGGGCAGGGGTCTATAGCACAGCGCCATTTATGTAGATAGATCTATGCTGCAGTTCCCTGCACAGCCAGCTGTTTAGGGGGGCACCATTGTGCAGATCAAAAAGTCAACTCTGTAGCCTTTTTATTCTCTAGATCGGTGTGGGTCCCACTGATCATTAGTCATTTAATTTCCTTGTGATAAGCCATGACTTAAAGGTGATGCTTCCTTGTTCTTGAGTCTCACATTTGTTTTTGTTGTCAGACACTGAATGGAAGTCGGAGGTTGTCAGCAGCCGGCATTTTGACAGAGAGATCGCCCATCGGAACCCCAGGTGAGCGCTTCCCCACAGCTAACCCCATAGGATCCAATGGCCAGTACAGTGGCTCGGTCTAGTAAAGTTTCACAATGTATCGAAACCTTGGTACTTGTTTAATACTTTCATACTCTGAACTGTTCAATAAAGGGTTTCTGTCATTTTTGGTACTGAGTGACTTCTGCTGTTCTACAAACTCCTAGTACAGTGATGGCGAACCTTTTAGAGGCCGAGTGCCCAAACTACAAGAAAGACCCGCTTATTTATCGCAAAGTGCCAACACAGAAATTTTATTTGTGATTTATACTCCCTTCTCTGTCACAGTTTTCATTGATACCAGCCCCTGAGGACACCAATCAAGCAGAAAATAGTCCCAGGTTGAGCTGTCCCTTTAAAATAGCTCTGTGCACAGCAAGTCCTGGGCTGTCTGGGACTGCAGGAAGATACCTGGAGTCATCTCTGGTGATGGCCTGAGTGCCCACAGAAAGGGCTCTGAGTGCCACCTCTGGCACCAGTGCCATAGGTTAGCCATCACTGTCCTAGTATCTGTCTGCAGGGGAATCCTCAGAGGAGGCGTCAGGCAGGGAATCCTCGGAGGAGGCGTCAGGCAGGGAATCCTTTGTATAGATGTGTTGGGGAATCCTGTGTCAGGCCAGTGGTAGAGCAGGGAGCTATCATGAACTGTGCATAGATGTTTTTCTACATCTTCCAGGGCTTCCCGTGACACAAGGGGGGTCATTTACTAAGGGCCCGATTCGCGTTTTCCCGACGTGTTACCCGAATATTTCCGATTTGTGCCGATTTTTCCTGAAATGCCACAGGTTTTTGGCGCACGCGATCGGATTGTGTCGCAAAGGCATGCATGCGACGGAAATCGGGGGGGGGCGTGGCCGAACGTAAACCCGACGAATTCGGAAAAACCGCCACGTTAAAAAAAAAAGTCGCTGGACACGCGCTTACCTTCACTCGGCCCAGCTTGGTGAACTCCAGTGCATTCAGCGCAGCAGCGACACCTGGTGGACATCGGAGGAACTGCCTTAGTGAATCGCTGGAAGACCCGAATCCACCGCGAATGGACCGGGTAAGTAAATCTGCCCCAATGTCTCTACATTATTTCATGTTGTTCAACTAACCACCGCTACTTTCTACCTGTCATAGAGATTTATCCATTAGACTGTGGACGTACTGGTTGTGAATGGGAGGATTGTATCTAAGAGCTTCACTAGAGCTTCCATAAAGTTACACAAGCTCCATGCACTGGTATATGGAGATGGATCTTCTCAGAAATCTCTTTACATCACTACATTATTGTTATTTTAAGCATATAATTAATACAGTTAAATTGAATTAGTAAAAATGTATAAAACACATAAAGGGCTCATCCAGACAGAAATGTCCGCTGAGCATCAGCAAAAAATGTGGACATGTGATGTGCGTGTTTGATGTACGTTTGTATGTCATCTGTTTCAGCGGAGACGTGTATGCGCTCGGGCTGTGTGCCGCCCCAGACATTTGCATTGTGTTTCTAAACCTTCAGAGAATACATTCAGATAATACTTTTTACTTTTCTGGAAAATATTGTTTGGAGCATCGTGATACTTTTCAAAATATCATACTGGACTCAAAATTCTGGTATCGGTGCAACCCGACCCTGTAGTGGCCGGCAGCATGATTATAACATACGTTTATTTTCCAGCGCAATGGCGGTAGAGTCATACACAGCAGTTGCCGCGGACGTTCAGGTTGGAAGTTACTATCTATCTAAAGGTAAGAGATTGGGGCACATTTACTTACCCAGCCGCTTGAGTTCACGAGGTCCAAACTGTCCTACGATCAGGCAGTCTGACGCGATTCACTAAGATCGTGCGCCCGATTTCCTGCATGTGTCGCTTCCCCGCTCAGGTCCCTGGAGTTCACCTCTCTTTTTTCCTTGGTGCAGTAAGTGCATGTCCGTGATTAAGCACTGTGCGGGGAGTCACTACGATCGTCGCGCTGAAAAAAAATATCATGCATGTGTCCGCTTCCCCCCTCAGGTCCCGGAGTTCACCTTCTTCTTCCTGTGCATGTAAGTGCATTGTCCGTATATGCGCTTGCGGGGAGTCACTAAGATCGTGCTCCCTGATATCATGTCATGTGTCGCTTTCCCCGCTTCAGGTCCCCGAGTTTCACCTTCTTCTTCCTGGTGCATGTAAGTGCATTGTCCGTGTATATTCGCTGTGCGGGAGTCCACTAAGATCGTGCTCCCGAATCTCCTGCATGTGTCGCTTCCCCGCTCAGGTCCCCGGAGTTCACCTTCTTCTTCCTGGTGCATGTAAGTGCATTGTCCGTGTATAATGCCTGGTGTGGGGAGTCACTAAGATCGTGCGTCCCGATATCCTGCATGTTCGCTTCCCCTCAGTCCCGAGTTCACTTCTTCTTCCTGGTGCATGTAAGTGCATTGTCCTGTTATAATCCACTGGTCGGGAGTCACTAAGACGCCCGATATCCTGCATGTGTCGCTTCCCCCGCTCAGGTCCCGAGTTCACCTTCTTCTTCTGGTGCATGTAAGTGCATTGTCCTGTATAATGCGGCAGCTGGGAGTCACTAAGATCCTGCGTCTCCCGATATCCTGCATGTGTCGCTTCCCCCGCTCAGGTCCCCTGAGTTCACCTTCTTCTTCCTGGTGCATGTAAGTGCATTGTCCGTGTATACTCGCACTGTGCGGGGAGTCACTAGATCGGCTCCCTGATATCCTGCATTGTCCCTTTTCCCCGCTCAGGTCCCCGGAGTTCACCTTCTTCTTCTGGTTGCATGTAAGTGCATGGTCCGTGTATATGCGCTGCGGGAGTCACTAAGATCGTGCGCCCGATATCCTGCATGTGTTCCGCTCTCCCCCCCTCATCCCCGCAGTCAGGTTCACATTTCCTTCCCTTCATACCTGTTCCTGATGTCAGTCCTAGTTGACGTGCTTGGCTTTCTACACAATTTTGAAGTTAAATCCCGCGGTTTGTCCTAATCCGTCGGATTGTCCAACGGAAATCCGTCGCGATTACGACACAATCCGATCGCGTGCGCCACAATCGCCTTCTAAATACCTGTCCCTGATCCCCAAAAATGTTGGAAAACTCAACCGAAATGCGGCGGCGGGACCCTAGTAAATAAGCCCCATTGTGTCCGATTCCTGGTGGTAAATGTATGTTCTGTTCCTGAGCAGCGCTCTCCTCTCCCGCTTACCATTATTATTGCATTTCTGATCTGCTCCCCTTCCTCCAGGGCTGATTAATAAGATTGACGCCTTTAAGCAGCTGAGTCTTTCTCAGTTCAAGAAACCACAACACGCTGATGTCATCACTGAAGGGAATTACTTTTACCACAGCGCTGATCCCAAGAATCCAGAGGTAAGTGGAGATATGCTACCTGGTACCATAGAATCTGATGATCTGGAATACTGGAGACCAAGCCAGTAGGTTTCGGGCTGCAGTTTTCATTCATTCTCACTGGTCCTGAACTATGGAAAATGTGATTGCCCTGATCCTCTATCTGCTGAATCTCTGGTGTGTGCTCTCCGCTCTCTGTACACTCATACACAGCCTGTATAATGTCTCCTCTGTCTTCCTGCAGACTCTGGTGTGTATCTGTATAGTGTCTGCTTCCTTTCCTTGCAGAGTCTGCCCTGTGTGCTCTCATTTCTTTGTCATTCCCTCTCCCTACAAAAAATGTAGTAGCACCCCACCTCTCCTTCATATCTTTATACACCCATATTCTGTGCTTTCTCCTTCCAGCTGCACAATCTGCTTATGATGCCCTTCTTTCTTTGCACACATATACACAGTCTTTGGGATCCCCTTTCCTCACCCTGCAGAGTCTTCTGGGTCTTCTCACCTCTCTGTAAACCCATTTACAGTCTCTGATTCACTCTACCTCCTCCTCCAATACACAGCCTCTACTCCCCATACAATACAATGTTTGTGGGAGTCCTGACTTTTTTGCCTAGTCAGCTGTGTGCGCTGCTTTTGCTCTACACATATACACAACCTGTGTAATTCAGCCTCCCTCCCCTCCAATCTCCATTCTGTGACCTGTTCTATGTAGTTTCCCCTCTTTGCTCCTCAAACTCCATGAGAAAGGATATGGAGAACAGAGATAGTACAGCAGACAACTCCTGGTTGTGTCCACTTTCTGTGTAAGGAGCAACGGGCACAATCCGCTAGGTCAAGGAGTTACACAGCAGCACTCTACAGCAGCAAAATAAAAGAAACCTTATAATGCATATTTCTAATTTTATATTTTGTGGTAAACAAAAATAAAATAAAAACTTTGTTTCAAAATAATGTTTTGTTTTTGTTTGGGTTTTTTTTTCTCCTCCAGGTGGGGGATTTGCGCATTTCTTTCTGGTACGCTGGAGTTTCAATGGGAGGCCCCACATTCGGATCCATTGACACGGTAACTTCCTCTATCATTATGAACATTGGTAACTTCAGGGGGGTATTATGTGTATTAAAGGGATTAAGATTACCGTATATACTAGTGTATAAGCCGAGTTTTTCAGCACAAAAAATGTGCTGAAAAACGTCCCCTCGGCTTATACACGAGTCAATATAAAATAAAAAATACTTAAAAAAATAATAAACTTATATACTCACCCTCCGGTGGCCCCGATGTGCAGCGCTGCTCCCCCGATGTCTGCTGGGCGCCGCCATGTTTTTTCCCCCGGGTGGCGCCTAGTATGACGTCAGCAGTGGCACGTCATACAATGCGCCTGCCAGCCGGGGGAAGATCATTGGCGGCGCACTGCGGAAGAAAGAAGACGGCGCGGAAGCCATCGGGGGAGCAGCGCTGCACATCGGGGCCACTGGAGGGTGAGTATTGATATAGAAGTTTATTATTTTTTTTATGCTGGGGCTGGCTGTATCCACTATACTGGGAGCAGGCTGTGTCTGACTTATACTATAGGGGGCTGGTTGGCTATATACTGGGGGGGTCTGTGACCAATGCATTTCCCACCCTCGGCTTATACTCGAGTCAATCGTTTTTGGTGGTAAAATTCGGGGTCTCGGCTTATACTCGGGTCGGCTTGTACTCGAGTATATACGGTAGCTGTACGGCTTTGTATGGGTGGGTGATGAATGGTTGGTGTATACACTTAAAGGGGAAGTCCATTCCTCTTTTGAGACTATTATAAAATGAAGTTGCTTCCCTACAGGTGAGCATTATTGCGAGGCAGCGAGGAGGAGAACTGGTGTCTTACAAGACCAAGTCTGGAGACCAGCTGGAGCTCCTGTACCTGGGGAGTCACACGGCGGAGGTCAGTATGATGAATGGGAGATAGTGGTGGGTGTCATCCTCCCTTATTCTTATGGTTACGGTGATTGGGTGCTGTGTACCTTTCAGGAGATGTTCCACGCAGAGCATCAGAGTAATATCATGAAGACCTGGGCGCTGCGTGCTGCCGGCTGGCTCATGATGTTCGTAGGTGTGAGCCTGATGACAAAGATCATCCATACACTAGGTGAGTGTGAGATCTAGGGAGATTATACAGGACACTCCTTATGGGGTAACACAGCTGAGCTCCAGTGTCTCTGGAGCTTGATCGGGAGCTGCGTTCTGTTTTCCCCCCTAATCCTTTACCTTACATTATTATGCAGCTTCATTGTCTATTGTGGTAGACTGACATCCAGCTCCCTGTGCCATGCTTTACACTGCAGCTCTGCTTCTTCCCTTTCAGTGGACTGGTTTCCTGTTGTCCGTGACCTCGTCAACCTGGGCCTGAAGCTGTTTGCCGTGTGCGTCGCTACGTCTCTCTCCCTGCTGACCATCGCCTCTGGCTGGTTGTTTTACCGTCCGCTGATCGCCCTGATGTTGAGCGCGGCTGCCATCGGTATAATCCTGCTTGCCCGATCCCGTGTACCTGCCAAGAAATACCAATAAGGACAATCCCTGCTCGAGAATCGCGCTGGTGATGGGGTTACAATGCTCCGACCTCAGTCTGGGGTCATTAATGCAATAATGGGTTTAATGTTACTTTTATACTTATTTTTATGTTGTTTGTTGCATCTGATAATGTTACATATTGTGCTGAATCGCATCACCTGCTGTACTCCAATCACACCTAAAGCAGCCGTTAGGGCGCGGTCACATGGTGTGTTTTGGTCGCGTTTTCATTGCGTTTTGAAACGGAATACAACAGCTGACGAAAGGTGATTTGCCTAATTGCATTACTATTAATATTTGTGTCTAGAAAACGCACCATGTGACTGCGCCCTTAGAATTCTTCTGGTTTCCAGTCAGAGTTTTGCTGCTTTTTCAGTATCTGCGCAGACTTTACAGGAGATGGCGGCTCGGGCATGACGATGGATTGGCGTATAACAGTATAATTCCAGATCAGTACAGATTATGTAAAGCAAAACTACTTAACAAGGTCATAGATATTTTCTATTTGCTATAACTTTACACTTCCATCCTGTTCATTGCCTGTGTGATTCCCCATTCCTCTCCTCGCTGTACACCCATACACCGCCTGTGCGCTTCCTCTCCTCTCTGTACACCCGTACACCGCCTGTGCGCTTCCTCTCCTCTCCTCCCTGTACAGCCGTACACCGCCTGTGCGCTTCCCCATTCCTCTCCTCCCTGTACAGCCGTACACCGCCTGTGCGCTTCCTCTCCTCCCTGTACAGCCGTACACCGCCTGTGCGCTTCCCCATTCCTCTCCTCCCTGTACAGCCGTACACCGCCTGTTGCGCTCCCCATTCTTCTCCCTCCTGTACAGCCGTACACCGGCCTTGCGCTTCCCATTCTCTCCTCCTGGACACCCGTACACACCGCCTGTGCGGTTCCCCATTCCTCTCCTCCCTGTACAGCCGTACACCGCCTGTGCGGTTCCCCATTCCTCTCCTCCCTGTACAGCCGTACACCGCCTGTGCGCTTCCTCTCCTCCCTGTACAGCCGTACACCGCCTGTGCGCTTCCCCATTCCTCTCCTCCCTGGACAGCCGTACACCGCCTGTGCGCTTCCCCATTCCTCTCCTCCCTGGACAGCCGTACACCGCCTGTGCGCTTCCCCATTCCTCTCCTCCCTGGACAAGCCGTACACCGCCTGTGGCGCTTCCGTCCCCATTCCTCTCCTCCCTGGACAGCGTACACCGCCTGTGCGCTTCCCCATTCTCTCCTCCCTGGACACGTACACCGCCTGTGCGCTTCCCCATTCCTCTTCCTCCCTGACACCGTACACCGCCTTGCGCTTCCCCATTCCTCTCCTCCCTGACAGCCGTCCACCGCCTGTGCGCTTCCCCATTCCTCTCCTCCCTGACACCGTACACCGCCTGTGCGCTCCCATTCCTCTCTGACAGCCTTGGAAGCACTGCGGATACATCAAGGAGTTTTAGAGCCTCCTGATCTATCCGGCGAGGCCTGCGCCAAATGCAGATGTTCAGGGTGGACTTCCATGGTCTATACAGAATCAGCGGACTAGGAACGGGCTCATGTTGGGCCCATCTGCTGCGCCGTTTCACATTGGCTTTAAGGAGAAATAATTGTGATTATTTCACAAGGCCAGTTTTCTGTCCCCATATTGGTGTACGATTGCTCTCCGCTGTGCAGGGATGCTTGCCCTCTCCTTTCTTTGTATCCATACTGTTTATAAGGTTCCCTCACCGTGAAGACCTCGCTCTGGGCACTCGCCTCTCTCTACACCCCTCAACGTATGTGTGGGATTTCCCCCTCCCTTTTCATGTAAAACTAAATCTACCATCAAAATCCATCATGATAACCAGGGCAGCGTGACCGTGGTGGTCTGATTATATTTTGTTATCCATGGCCTCAGCTTTTATATATGCAATGAGCCAGGAGTGCTATCGTAGCCTTTCTGTGCTTTAGCTTACAGCTGCTACACTGCCCAGGAGCACCTTCCCCCTCCTTACTGCCTGAGATTACAGCAGGAAGGGGAGGGGGAATGGGAAACATTGGAATGGGCCTGTAATGCTGCAGCTATTTAGTATAATTTCATTATTTTAGAAGTAAGAAAGGCCATGGATAACAAAAATAAGACCCGGCACCGTCCTTTAAAGCATCAACCACCAGATAGAAGATGAATGCAAATTAGCCTGAGGGCCTCCAGGCTCTATTAACACCTATGGAGCCCCTCAGACTCATTTGCATCAGTCTTTCATCCTGGTGATAGATTCCCTTTATCTGTTGGTTCATCTTACTACCTTCCCTTCCTCTATGCAAAAATACAATCCAGTTTGCTGCCAAAGAATTAATAATTGTATGTTTACCAACAGAGCAGACAGTGCTGAGCGTAGAGCCCTGCCCTGATCCTCTACCTCATTACCTGCAGATGAATGTTTATGGCAGTCTGTGCTGTATACATTTCAACATGCATCCTCTGACTGCCAAAGTACTACAACCTCCAAAGTAATGTCCCGTCTTTGGTACCGGTCGTGTATGCATCAATCCTTCACTTTGCTGAACATCGTATCACTAAGATCTTTGCTATGATCTTGTCAGTAGTGGCAACAGCGTTACTGATGATCATACTGCTCCACTATTACAGTATGTATTATTAATAAGTTTTTCTATTGGGCAATATAGTATCACAATCCATAAAAACACAGCATAACAATACCGCATATACAACGCCACTGAATGTTTATTTTTGATGTATCTGGCCACTGACAGCAAGCACACATCTTAACACTAGAGAGGATGAAGGCACAAAGTGAAGTCCAGGACCCACAAGGCGACAGCATCCCCTATGGATTTGCCTTGCCATGTGCACGGTCCCTACCCCTATAATATAGTGTATAATATTTTTGTGTATTTAAGCTCCGCTTTAATAAGTGTTTACATATAGTTTGGATAAGATTTTTCTCTTTGATGTTTCATTGGTCACCCATATAGTTCTGAGGTTTCTACCTCTCAGCTGCTACCAGATGCAGCCACAACACAGATCCTCTAGTTGATACCATAGAGCCCCAACACTCCACAATCAGCTCCTGCTGAGCTTCCGATGGCTTCAAGGAGCAATAACCTCTGCGGCTGAGGACGGACCGGACTATTTTGTCCGCAGTGGACCAGGCCAAGGCAAACAATTACAGTTCTCTGCGCTGAGATACATTACAAATACCATGAGAACACTGTAAAAATCACAGCGGGGTAAGATTAAGACCTATTCATACAGATTTACGTCCTGTGACTGCTCCGGTATGAGGTCTCTCCTCTCTGAAGGTATATGGGCAGTATGTGGCAGCATACTATACTGCATACAGAAGCTTGTACCTGGCGCAGATATAAATACACTTATCACACTTGCTTTTCTCATCTATAAAACATTTATTTTAAGAGTTTTTTACAAAATCAGTTTTGTTTTTTTTTTTTTTGCATTTTTTTATTTATTATAAAGTTTTTATTGTAATATAACATTGTTTTTATATTAAGGTAATTTAAAGCCTTAAGTACAGGTGCAGCCCCCTGCCACCCCCCTCAGTACAGGTGCAGCCCCCTGCCACCCCCCAGACCACTCCCCTCACTCATATGGTGCTCGCCCCTGACCACCCCCATCATACTGGTGCAGGCCCCCTCCACCCCCTCGTACTGTGCCTAAGCCCCCTGCCACCACCTCCATGTAACTGGTGCATGCCGCCCTGCCCGACCCCATTCTTTGCCCCTTCCTACCCTAGACTGTGTGCAGCCGCCCCGGTGCCACCCACCCTCATCCCTTAATGAGCCCCCTGCCACCCCCCTATAACTGGTTCCGCACCCCCTGCCACCCGACCCAGTCCTGTTCAGTAACCCCCTCCCCCTCCATCCAGTACTTGTAGCCCCCCCTGCCCACCAGACAAAACCTCATCCTCTATCTGACAGTTTTTGAGTTCTTGAAGTCATCTGAGTGACTGTGAGGTGAGTCTTCCCAACCAAATACACATCTGGTGGACAGGCCCTGATGTTACTGAATATGTCTAGATCATGAAGAAGGCCCCAACAAGTGCACTAGTAAAAGGGGTATTTTGGACCGATAGCTCACCCACAGGTACCAGAAGACTTGTGGTTCATCAGAAATTTGTATCTTTTACACAACTTGTTCACATGGGACAAGTGTTTCTCTTCCCCTTTCTTGTCTCTCTTGGTTTTGGCGTCCCTCCCTGCTGCTCTCCTCTGCCTGTTCGGTTTGGGGCTCAGGATACGGCGCTGGTCCAGGCTGGTGTCTTCGGTCACTGTTTCTCTTTCGTCTATGATAATCCACTCTCCACTGCGGAGCAAGGTGCTTCGGAGTCCTTGCAATAGTATAGCAGGGTGTGAACGCAAGTCTTAATTAGGCGTGGTTGGGAGGAGACACAATCATTATGTAGGGACAGGGGTGGAAGGAGACCAAGCATCTACTGCATCCAAGCCTCATTGTCTATCCTGTATAACCCACGTGGTTATTTGTTGGCCTAACAATTTCTACACTTATTGACAATGCACTTCATCAGGTGCATGGTTACAGTTTTATTTCACTGGATGGGACCGCACAAGAATTACTTGGAACAAATTTGCCATATGGGAAATATACTCCTAATGCCAGTGGTGGTACCTATGGCACTGGTGCCAGAATGGCAACCGGATCACTCACCAGTGGGCCGCAGGCCATCACAAATCCAGCACAGAGTTTTCCCAGACGGACTCAAAAACCTCCTCCCTGCCCCTGGCCACCCAGGATGTCTTTGATCAGTGCTATTTTAAATGCACACATCCTTAGCTGTCTAGGTCTGCAGGAGGCAATGATGGCACACAAGCTTGTTATATTGGAGCTCCTGCTATGGGCCCCACAGTTTCTTTCTGTTCACGGAGACCTTGAGGGAAGCTACAATTATAATCTGACTTTCTCCTCTTTTCTTTGCAACTGTATTGCGTCCTCCGGACACCGATTCCTTATAAAAGCCGTGACAAAAAGGTGCAACTTGTTATGCTTAAATTGCTATGTGGCCACTGTTGCAATTTAAATCAAGTGGGTTGGTTGTAGTTTGGGCACTCTGTCTCTAAGAGTTCGCCAATCACTGGTCCTATGCTACAACCGGTACCAACCCTTGATACGACTCACTCTGTCACTGCCTATGGTGGCACCTTTACCTCCGGCACCCGTCGAGTCGATGCCTGATCTCTCCTGCCATTCCATGTACCCTACTACAGCAGATGGTTCGGTCTCTAACGATATGATGCAGGCCTGGTTGTGTTTCAGCTCCCTTCCTGTCCGTATCGGGCTTTCTCAGCCGCTCTCCTGAGCATCAACCCTTCACCAGTAGTTTCGCCAGTTGGCCCAGCGCATCGCTTTCTGCTCTCTTCTACAACACAAGGTTTAGACACCGGAATGAGTCCTGGTTCTAGCCTCGCTAATCTTAGTACACAGTCCAGCACGTGGGATTGAACCACTGTACCTCTTCTTCTGCTTACCTCTAATCCTCCGCTTGCTCATTCTCCCACCAGCCACAGACGTCCTTTATACTCTCACATACGATATGATCCATCAGTCCTTGCGAATGGAGGAGGGAACAAGATTGGGGGCACAATCTATGTATGCAACTTTCTGATCTAGTTGTTTCTTAATTTCCTCACCGTTCAGGAATTCCTGCAGGAATGGAAGCAAAGTAATCTGCCTGGCAAATCGAATCAGCCTTTGTATGTTGTTAGTAACAGCAGGACGGTTCGATATGGGGTTTATATTCCAGATTTGTAGCTTCTTCCAATGCACTGGGGGTGTCCCACACTGCTTGTGCTCTGTTGCATAGACTTCAATAGCCCTCCCATGAGTGCAGCGATGCTTATTTTCATAGCCGTCTGTTGTTCTACAACAAACACAAAGGTCTGATTACATCACTCCCGAGGACATACCCAACATTGCTGTAGTCTGCAGGTCACACCTGCTGACAGGTTCCTAATTGTGCTGAATGCACCATAAAAGGAGGGATTGACTTACGTATACTTACAGTATCGAATCCTGCTGACCAGGGCGTTTCCGTCAACTCTTGATATAAACGCTACTATTACAATTGACAACAAGCAGATATATTGCAAAACAGAAAAGAGAAGGGTTGGTTTTTTTTTGTGACAAAACCCCAAATTATAGATGACAAGGGGCGCAGCGTCTTACACAGGAGCGAGAAAGCCGCTGAATTCAATCCGGTGGATCGGTGCACAGTGTCGATGTCCAGTCTTTCTGGCCACGCTGTAAATTAGAACTCGCAAATGTGAGCAGCCGATGGGCAACATGTTGGGTTGAAGAGAGTAGACGTTCCCCAACTCATTGCGTGGGGACCTCTGAGGATCAAAAAGAAGAATCTTGTCAATACTACAAACTGTATCTATAGAAGAGTGGAACAAGCCTTTACACTCTGCGCTCCCTGAACTACTTCCACAGGTCCCCCCCCGCATGATGAGATGCTAGTTATTCCAACGGAAACCTGCTGCGGAGGGCTGTCTGCACCGTTTCAGTTTAAAGGGTTTCGCCTCTCGTCTGGGCATTACATTCAGTTTCTAATCGGCATATATAAACATTTTTTCAATTGGAGTTGGTATTAAAAAAAACAAGACTGTTACCTTGGAACGTACGCCCCATCTGCTGGAGTGATTGCATCACACAAGACACAATTAGGGTATTTGTATATGAATCCTGGGAGTTATGAGGCCCCACAGCCGTCCTGGGTTAATGACCGCTGAAGTCAGGCAGGACTCTCTAGCACATGTCCTGCCACTGCTGCACCCTCAAATTGAGGTGGTCTATCCGCAGAACCATCTGTTTCTAAGGGTCAACATGCTACATTTTAGAAGTTCTTCACCTCAACTCCAATTGAGAGAAATGCTGTACATAGGGCAAATGAAGTTTAATTAAATGTGAATGCCCAGAAGGAAAACCCCCTTTCAATGCAGAGAGCAAAGTATTGTGCGTGGGGGGCTTGCCTCCATTGCATTGCAGAATCACTAATCCTAGATATAAATCTATAATTCACAGTCTGCTGCTACTAACACATAGACACAACGGTCTGATTCACACTCTCCAGAGACAGTACATAACGCTGGCTGCAGTCTGCTGGTCCATGCTGCCCGATATGGTTTTCCTTTTTGGATGAAAGCAGGCGTCTAATGCTGCACAACCCCTCAAGTACAGAGTCATCAAAAAAAAACCTGAAAACCCCTTTAAAACATCTGTATTTAAATAGGTGGGATACATTTTACTTATTACTGTATTGCCCTGCCACTGCGGCCCTCACCTTTCCTCCACCGCAACGTCGGCCTGATACTCCTCCGTTTTGCCAAGACCGACAGAGCGAGGTCATTGCTGTCCTCCGGGATCCGCCATGCTGGCTTCCTTTCCTCGCTCGGATTGGACTGTCCTTTCACATCTGTGCATGAAACAGATCGTGATGTGCATAAGTAACTTCCCCCCCAAGGTGGTGTCCCCCTCAATGTCACCCACTGTCAGCAAAGTCCAGAGCCCTTGTACGGCACCTCCCCGACCGCACCAGACCCGCGGGCGTCCTTCAGCCATGTGTCTCTGGAGTTGCAGGTGATCGAAACACAGGACCTGGAAACAGATGAGAGAATCAGTTTTTTTGTTGACAAAAACAAAAACAAAACAGTATTTCACATATTTTTTTTAGAAGTGCCTCCTGCTCCCTCTGGAAGCACCAGAACCTCTCTCTATCACCTCCTCACCTCATGCTATAGACTGTAATAAACCATCCATCGTGTGTCTCGCGAATGTTCACCTCACATATATGAAGAGAACTTGTGTCTTTCCTCTTGTCAAAGATCGTACAATATGTTTTGGCCACAGCTTCAGTACCATGGAATACACCTCTTCCCCCCTACAGAGCCCAAGATGGCTGCGAGTCCGGGAAGATGGCTTCATACTTGCGTAAATGTCTCTTTCAGAACAATAGAGGGAGGGTTCTTATTACTCCGTGATGGAGGTCGGCAAGGCTGGTCCAGTAATTTAACTTCAAACTAGAGATATAAAAATCAGGCAATTACACATATTGACATCTCGTGCAACAGTAAAAAATTATGCAAAATCTTATTATTTTCGATATGTAACAAGCTGTAGTCTCTCCAGAGCTGCACTTATTAACCACATCTTCTTCCTTCTCTGACCTCACAGCATAATGCTCAAGTGCGCGTGCATAGAGGAGGACAGCCGGCCACTGGCACAGCATTACAGACCCTCTGATCAAACGCAGTCCAGTTCTGATCCACAAACTCTGGCCCAAGGGCGTCTTTCTCTCTTTCCCTGTAACGGGGCTCTATACAGATTGCCCCAGTCCAGTGAAACCTACGGAAGTGAAAAATTGTAACAATTTCCCCCAGGGTCTTTTATGACCTTATCCGGATAAATTCAGTTTAAAACATACAAATTTTTCAAGTTAAACCATACAACATTACATATAAAACAATATTTAAAGTAACTGTAAAAGTTTTTTTCCCCACCAAATCAAGTAGCTCTAGGGATGAAAACCAACGTTGCCCATATTGTTGTGACCTGATCATCACTATCTTTGCTATTCCCTCAGATTACACCTCATGCTGCAATGCTGCCCATCCCTCCACGTGCTGATAATCCCTAAGAATCCGTACTTTAGTTATCAGGCGGTTTCCTTGGAGGGGAGTCTGTGTACAGTAAATGTAGCAAAAGCTGGAAGTGGTCCAAAGACAGTAAGACACGATGTCTCCTGCACAGAATAGTGAGGTGCAAGTCTCCCTGTTCCCTATAAGTCCTCCATATCATCTGTATTTATACCGAAACTTTATCATCTGTAAAAAGTCCCTTACTGTTTTCTCATTTTAAACGATCCCTACGGTGTCACGCAAAACTAACAAGAAAAAAAATGTTTTTTTTACGGTATTTGGCATAAAAAAAAGGGGTGGAAGTGTTATGGGCCCCCCCCCCCCTTTTAAAAACCCCCCAACCAACCCCGGTATGAAAATTTGTTACACGTCATAAAGCCTTTTTAAGGCCTGGTCAAAAACGGGGGGTTCGTTTAATATATTATATTTCCCTAAACAATAATAATGAAATTTTGCCGCTGCTTCATATTACTGCTCCCCCCATGATTTTACTCGGGTTGGGCAGGGGGTGTGCAGTCTATTGGCCGTAACCTCTTGTCCTCCTTGTCATCTCCTAGTAGTTTGTGGGTCTTTATAAGGCACAGCGTCTCCTCCCACCAGTCTGTACGACGCGCCGCGTGCGGGTGCTGTCATCACTCCACTTCCGAATCATCTACCCGAGCACATCTTTTATTACTTCCGCGTTGTCGATGGCCACTATATAGTAACGGGTTTGTGGGCCGCTTTGAAACAGATCAGTAGTTGGTTCGTCCTGGAGACACAGTCCACGCACAGCACCACTTTCTTCAATATTCGCCAGGTAAGACCTCCACCCACTGATCGCTACCGCGCAAGACTTCTGGGGGGCAGTACCACTTTAACTAACCTCCTCCTCCCATCATCGGTGTGGAGATGATTCTTGCCTCTCCGCTTCGTTTTCCGAGCCGTCTCCATCGGTCGAGACTTTGCTTTGGCCCCCTGTTGGTCCCAGGGCTCTTGGCTTCCTCTCTACTAACCGACTTCCTCCTGTTAGTCTTCACATAGCGCCCCTTCCACTTTCCCTCGATGTGAGAACTCAAAGTCTGAGAGGTCACTTGCTGTCCTCGCCGTCGCCGTGATTAGTCAGAGTCCGCGCTGCCCTCGCGGCTGTCCCTCTCCTCTTTGTAGGACACTTTGGAGGCCGCTTTCTCGCCTCGCAGCTGGTTCTTGGACTTGCTCGGCTCTTGGTTTTCCTTTTCAGAATCTCCCTGACTTTTCCTTCTCAATTTTACGGACTGGATTTTCTAGACTTGACATCTTCTGCGGTTTCTGGTCTTCATCCTCTGACTGTCTAAGGAAATCAACTCCACTTTCCTCCTTTTCTTCTTGCGGTTTCTTTTTTTGCATAGATTTCCCCTTTGGCGATTTTTTGGGCTCTGGAAACCTTATTACTCTTGGATGACTTCTCCCTTGGACTGCTTGTAATCTAAAGATTTAGATGCAGATGACTCAAGTCTTCAGACCTAACGTCACCGTGGATGATCTTCGAAATATTCGAATAAACTATTTACATGGTGATAAATTGTAAGGGACCCTTCCCCTAAGGTGCATAAATCTTGTCGCATGTTTGTGCTGCCTATATGAAGTAACCAGCACTTTACATTCTCATCACATTTTTTTGTATTCTTACAGTGTTGAGCAGGCTAATTTCTGGTGTATACATAGCATATATGAACAGACTCGGGAACTCCTTTTTGTCTTTATAGTATGAATTTATACGTGAGAACACAAGAATGAAAGCGCAGTAGCTGCAATTTTCCCATCACTGATCCATCCTGCTGTCACAAGGTTTTATTGCTCGTGAGAGCCATCGGACCTATGGTGGACGGATGTATTGAATTGCATCCCCCCCGGCCTCTGCTGTCGATATGGGCTGTGAGGGTCCCCAGTGATGGTAACTGTTTCATATAAGGCACCAGTGACATCACTGGGGGAAACATCCTAACATTGGCCAGCACCAATCACTGGCTGATGGCTATGTTCACTCCTACTTCCATATTTCAGGGGGAGTACACAGGACGTGTATCACACTGTATGCACACGTTGGAGATATTGTCTGACGAATCCTAAGAACGGAGTACAAACATTGTGTGTGAAACCCGTCTAAAGCTGCCCCTCCTGACTTTTGTTGTTTGAATGTATCCCAGACTAACCTTAGAGGAACTCGAATGAACTGTGAAACTAAACATGACACATCGATAGCTCACAGGAAGTTCCTAACAAACCATATGTATGTAAACGGGGCTTCGATAGAGAACTACACATTTGCAAGAGAGAGGAGAAGAGTTGAAGAGATATCTACAATGTGTAAACTCCAGAGTCAGAATTGCCCCTGAGAGGAAGAACACAAGGGTAAACTTTAGGGGGAGTAAACTGGACAACAAACCACAGAGGAGAAAATAGAATGCTCTATATATGTTCACTGATTATGGTATGGGATCTATTATTCATATTCTTGTCTCCACCTGAGTGAAAAAAGAGTCGTAATAGTGGCCAAACTGCCCCTCACACGAAATTTGATTAGCTGTCGCAAATCATATTCTAGCAACGCAACGCAAACACTAGTGTTTACGAAATTAGGAGGAAACGTTTGGAAGGGTAGATCCCGAAGCTTGAGGGTATAAACGGCACGCTTGCTTGAATTATTTGGCCTCCACACCCATACCAGAATAAGGGTTTTCAAGCGCACTCTAATATTTGACGCTTTAAGAATGACGCCAAAAAAAAGCGGTGGTGATTGCTTAACTAGTAGTCATTTTTGAGTGCTATGGCTGGTCTTAGTACTTTAGTGTATATAGTCTCTTTCGGAAAACGTTTGTCTCTGGCTGTATTTGGACAACCACAAAAAATGCTAGTACTCTTGTACACACTTCACTTACAGGCAGCAGGATCCGCTGCTTGTATTTAAAGGTTGAGAATGATATCTGGAACTGGCAATGTTATCCATGGTGGGGGCGTGGAAAAAGGGAGTAGTGTAGAGTTATTTAGCACCCTGTTTGAATAATAATGGATCAAGTGTATTCTCCTCTGGTTTATACGGTAATAAACATTAAATTATTATCAACATCGTTAGGTGTTATTTTTTTGCGACAGGACTGTTTACTATTTTTTGGGGCTCTATTGAAGGACATAGATGCTTAGGCTTTCTCGACAATCAGATAGTGAGCTTTTGCACAGCCTCATCATTTCCGGACGCATTTTCATACTAATGCAGTACAGGTCAACATATACGCTAGGTCGCACTAAGTGACCAGGCATGCCCTTCGTGAGGAACAATCTCAGTCGATTTAATTCTCACAGCATTACCAACTTTCACCGTATTAATGATGAAGGAGTCCCTTCGCTTTAAGTTTAGAGTTTAAGCAAGTTGGAATAGATAAATTCAAGCTGGAACAAATATTGCTTTTGTTTCAGGCTAACCCTTGCATGACTCTTACCCAACACATCATGAGTATGTACATAAGCCACAGTTAATTAAGCAATGGAGGAATCCCGATATCAAAGTTGCCCAGGTTGATTGGAGAAATAGATAAAGTTATAAACATGCTAGCATTGGCGGTTGTGGAAAACAAAACAACAATCTAAATTAAAACCATTTTATATAAAATGGGATTTATGAACACATTAGTGCAGAATAGTAAAGTTTGTTTGTAAATTATCTCATAACACCCTTCCTTTACTTGAGCCTGTACATACTACGTACACAGTCGGATGACTCCTGTCATATTGTCCCAACTGTTTATCCCAAGGGCTGCACAAACAAGGGATGGGGCATCAGAGAATTTAAGTTGTACCTTCAGCTTCGGCTCCCATATAGCTTTTTTTCTTATAATGTCATGTGGCGTAGTATTGCTTTGGAGTAGTTTAGCTTCCACAACACCCACTGTATAATTCTGACTTATTTTCAAAGTACGCTTAAGATTAGGCCAGCAACATTATGAAGCACCACACAGTGTTCAATTAGCACACTTTCAGATTCTCAAACTATAATCATCAATTCTTATAAGATTTGCTTACTAGCTTAATTATTAGTTATTTTTTCCCTAATTTCCACAACCTAATATAAAGATCCATACCTTTCAACATTCAATCATCACCCATTCTAGCTATGCGTATTACAAAGGTAGTACTCAGAGGCTGATCTGGCCCAATTGAAGCGGGCAGTTTGCCGTCATTTCACTCACGCACAATTCCCAGTAACCAATCTCTTAGTTTGGTTCCCCTACGCGATGACAGTAACCGCAATCCACTATTAAACGCGCCTATCTGACTCGCGTCAAACCTAATTAGTCATATGGGTATTGCAAACTACTACCACAAAATACCACTGATTGTTGTGTATGATGCCACAATCATATTCTAGAACAGTGAGTTCAAAAAGAGCAAATTAAGATGTCACAAGAATTAGAGGGGCAACCAACTTAACGGGTGCGAACGAGAAGGATGGGGATGATGGCTAATAGTGAAGGGTTTCTCTCTAAACAAAAGGGACTAGTATATAAATCCAATGATTTGTGGCAGGATCCAAAATATATGTAATATAGAGCAAATGTGGGAATTAAAGGCCAATGAAGTCAAGAGATCTATGTAAATGCCCCTGTAGTGTCCCGATTATATATATAAAATACAAATATAAAAATATTATATGCATAAAATATAAAAATGAAATGTATCAATGGGTACTGCGCGAGCTGACACATGGAATCTGCAGGCTAGGAAGATGGGTGCCAGAAGTAAGAAACAAAAGCATGCTTGGAAGAGGCCTTTTTGGATGTCATCTAAAAACTGAGGGACCTGCGATATTATCCCTGTGATGTGACAATCAGTGTATGTATTGTAACCACTGTCCGGTGACATCAGTGGGGAGTATATTACCCCCTTGTGTCTGTGACATCAGTCTGTATACCTCCCCACCACCGTCCTGTCTACATCAGAAGTGAGAATTACCCCTGTGCTTGACATCCAGTGTGTTGAACCTTGTACACTCATGATTACCTTGACCTTACCAGCTTGGCTGTACCTTGCACTGGCTCAGTGTGAGTATTAAACCCTCTGTGCTGTGGACATTAGTTGTGTGTCATAACCTATGTGTTGTGTACATCAGTGGTTGTATTAACACACGCTGTGCTGTGACTAGTGTGAGTATCAACCTACCCCCTGTGCTGTGTGCTCAGTGTGTATATTATCCCCTAGCTACCCGCTGTGACATCATGTGGTTGTATCAACCACCTGTCCTGTGACATCAGGTGCTGTAGTAACCCCCTGTCGTCCGGTGGACATCAGTGTGAGAGTATTAACCCCCCCCCTGTCTGGACATCAGTGGTTTAATGTACCGTGCTGTGTCATTTGTATAAACCTCCTGTCTGTCATCATGTGATCACCCGTGTGGCATCAATGTTGCCACCTTGTGATCGTGTATAACCACCTTGCGGACATCAGTGTGATATTTTACCCTGTGCTGGTGACATCTAGTGTATCATACCAACCTGTCCTGCCATTGTGTACCCTGTGCACTATCAGCTTGTAGTCTTACCCCCTGTGCTGTGACATCATGGAACCCTGTCTGTCGGCTCAGGTTTTCAACCGCTGTACCGTGTGTAACCTTGTGTGACATAAGTGTCTGTAGATCTTTATTATATAACTAGTAAAGAACATAACAATACACAAATACCCCTATATACAATATATAAATATTTACGCGTCTGGGTCCAGCCACATTCACCCCTGCGACAACAATAACTTACAATACCACCGAAATTAATAACACCAAATACCACAACCCCTCCACCACGATTGTCACATCCTCAACCACACCAATAAACCAAGAGACAAGCCCACACCACATAATAAACATAGAAGACTATAAAATACATAACCCACCCACACCCCTAATAACAACCCCCCACACAGATCACATCATCAAAACACGCTTTCTTTTTGTTTTTTTTTTAAATATATATACAAACAATACAAACACACTACACTGCAGCACTGTCTGTATTAACCCCATGTGCTGTGACATCAGTGTGTGTTAAACCCCTGTGCTCTGACATCAGTGACAATGGGCCTATAACCCACCCTTAATCCTATAGAGGAGTTTAAACCCAGCTCATATGTGGCCTTGAAGTGGGTAGGAAGCAGATTCCTGTGAACTATTGTAGGAGAGAAGAATAGATTCAAAATCAATGATTTGTGTGAATGTCTAAGAGGCGTAATCACATCTTTTGCAAATCTTTCAAACACTGTTTTCACTGCCCAAACAGTGATCTCATCGCTCACGAGCTGGGTATATTTCACGTCCTTTCCACGCAAGCATGAGGTTAAGAGGCTAATACAAGGTATACCAAACACTGTCACAAGCAATTAATAAGACTAAATCAGGTTGTGCACAAAACACATTTAAAATCAAACATTTTATGGTCATTGAAAATCTTTGATTTGTTGAACGATTTTGGTCCATTCAGATCCTTGTGCCTCTGCTTTTGTAACAGCCTAGAGTCATCTGAGTTTGCCAAATTTTTTACTTCTTTATATTTGTCCACAAACTCTCGGAGCTATTATGCTCCGTTTTTCAGCATCTCCAGCAACAATGTGTAAAAAGAAAATGACCACAGTAGAGAAAATTTGAGAGTTGAGTTTCACACCACCAACATAGATCATAGTAGTGCATGCCCGTGTTCCCTTAGATTGATCTAATTCTCCATCAGTTGTCAAGGGCTATCTGATATCTAACCTAATGTCAACGAGTATGTACAGTAATGGACTTAAGCCACACCGAGTCAGGTTTGTTGCAGTCTTTGAAAGCAGCTGATTGTGTCATTGTTTCAACACTTTGAGGGTTTTCAGTTATCCAAAAAACTTCCAGACTAACCAAACAATCCGCCCTAATTCACAGATTTGATGGAAAATGATTGATTTTATTTTCTTCTTTTTTTAACTATTTGTATATTCTGCTATTAATATAAATGGTTGGCGAATTTTCACTATATACCCTCCTAGGAGTAAACTATTCCATTTTTATGCTAAGTAGTAAAAAACCAACGCTGCAGGTCCCGGCTCTTTAGTTGTATGGCCTTTTTCTCTTTATCTAACCCACACTGCAAGAAACTCACAACAAATCAAAAATACATGTCCTTGCACTTTGTGCCATCGTTTAAAGTCTATTGTAATCTCTGCATTTAGTCCCCGGACGTTACCCGACACCTCTGTATAATCCCTTCCAGCGCTGTAAAGACTTGCAGAATGTTGTTTTAAATGTATTTTCTTTCTGCACAACTCTGTTGGTCGTGTTATCTCCAACGAGAATCCAATTTGCGCAAGCAGATAGGAAGGCAAGGAAAGATCTTGAGGTGTTGCGAAGCATTGACTCTCTTCCGCTGCCCCGTACACAGATAACATCTGGCAAAGAACTGCACCAAAGATAAGTGCGTGCTGTAACAATGGTTAATATCTTGGGTCACCTGCCGGATAGACATTATCAGTTTGTTCCCTGTCAGATGGCCACTATTCAAGTGTGCTTAAGGAAGGAAAAAAATCGGAGCATTGCTTTAATGTCAAGTATCACTTGAGCGGACTAATAGCAGAAATAGATGATTATTAGGGAACAATATCCCTTTGTTATTACTTAAATTATGCATAATGGTGCAATGTTGATATACATTTTGCTTAGGATAAGCGTTGTATTATCCTTTCCCAATCTGTCTATATGTATATTTTAGAATACGTACCCGGAAGATGGCGTTTTATTAACATATTAACGGAAAATTATTAGCAGCTGCAAATGAAGTCATACAACGACTGCCACAGTCTAGAAGCAGCTTGATTCTTATAGATTATAGTAAGGAATGGCGATGGCTTATTTTCACAACTGATTATGTCATGACCTACCCAACGTTTCATGATTTGAGGGTGTCCAGAATGTCATTTTACAAATGTGTTTAATATATTAGATTTTTATGGAATGTTTGTAAATAAGACTAAATATCATGTCTATAAACTTATGTTCCTTATGACTTATATCTGGGCTACACCGGAAAAATGGAGGCTGTTTTTTTTCGTACTAAAAGTCTGTTTCCTTTTCAGAGGAGTGCAACCCAGTCAATGCCCGCCCCGCGTTCTTAAAAAATGTTAGCACTTATGTATGTGTTGGTCATATGTAGTGTCTCATTGGAAAGAGGAGAGTGGCAGGAGCAGATTGTGAATGGACTCTCATACTGCCTATCTTAAACTCATGTTTCCTTAAAGGGTTGGTCACTTTCCCTGCTGTTTTTGTAAATGTGTGTGTAAGTGTTGGTGGCAAGGTATTCCTTTACAAGCTTTTTTGATCAGTAAAGTGCAAGCTCCTTGTCTCTTAAACACTCATCAGCAGAAATCCTTCCCATAGATCCCTGTTCATAAATGACTGCGAAGGAGGGTCATGTGATCTCTTACGGTAGATGTTCCAGACAAGGCAGAGACTACATGATCCCTCCAATCTGCAGCCCTTTATGTGTAGGAGTCGGCTGCTGAGGTCAAGACAAGATGAGCTTCACTTTACATATCAAGAAAAGCTTACGCAAGAACATTTAATCGCTATTATGTGGTAAGTTAGCCTAATCCTGCTCCCGCACCACTTGCCACACTCTCAAAAGCGTAAGTAAAGTCGGCCACACCTTCATACAATCTTCAATTTTATTACTTATTGCGTACCGTCACTATGTTTTGCACGTCTCCTTAAAGGAGCTGTATAAAACTTTCTAACTTCCAAGAGCTAAATGGCCCAAAAAAGTAAAAATAACAAATCAGACCACTCAATATTAAAAAGAATACAGTCTTTAAGGAGGGGATCTCTCGAGATTGACAACCTACCTGCTTTAAAACCTTTTCATGATACAGTATGATATGGAAATTTAATAAAGATTTATAACAGTTACTTAGAATCCACTAGCGCATCACTACTGTATGTCCTGATGCACTAGTCCAGTGCTGAAGAGGGCTCTTGTGCTGAGCCATCTACATTACACATCAACGTGTTTGCCTGCATAATGCTACACTAAAACGCTTTGATCATAATCCAAAAGTATCATATCAAAATATGACATAACTATTGTTTTGGCCATTCACAATCATAACATTTTTTATATACTTTATACTAGTGTATAAGCCGAGTTTTTTCAGAAACTCAAAAAATGTGCTGAAAAAAATCCCCTGGCTTATACACGAGTCAATAAAAAATAAATCTAATTAATGTTACTCCCCTCCGGTGTTGCAGCGCTGCTCCCCCCATGTCCGCGCGGCCTCTTTCAGGCTGCGCGCTCTTTTCTTTCGTCTGCTGGGCCCCCATGTCTTCCGGCTGGCACCTGTATGACGTTCACGATGGCGGAATCATACTAGGCACGGGGGAAGAGGGGAGAGAGCGAATGGTCGGCAACGCTAGCAGAGAAAGAAAGCGATGCGCGCGGAAGATTAAGACGAGCCGCGCGGACATCGGGGGAGCAACGTGGCCACCGGAGGCGTGGTATATAAGTTTTTTTTTTTAATGCTGGGGGGCTGTATACTACTGGGGGCAGGCTGTATACTACTGGAGGCGTGTAACTCTGGCGTGCTGTATATACTGGGGGCAGGCTGTACCTATGGAGGTGTTAGCGCATACTACTGGGGGCAGTGCGATCTCTGCAGGCGTTACTACTGGGTCAGTTACACTGGGCAGATGTATACTACTGGGCGTGTGATTTGTGAGCACTATCTACTGGGGGCACAGTCGTATTACCGTGTATACTACTGGGGGCGACACTGGTCGTTATCACTACTTGGGGGCATTGTATATACGTAGCTTATCACTGGGGGACATGGCAGACTGTATACTACTGGCCCTGTTACGATGGGGGGCATAAGCTGTATACTACTGGGTGGCAAGTGCTGTATACTACTGGGGGAGGTTACTGAGTGCTGTATATATAGGGGCTGCTGTACACACTGGCGGCAGGCTGTATACTTTACGGGGGCAGTGCTGTATACTACTGGGGGCAGGCTGTATACTACTGGGGGCAGACTATACTACTGCGGGCAGACTGTATACTACTGGGGGCAGACTGTATACTACTTGGGGCAGACTATACTACTGGGGGCAGACTGTATACTACTGGGGGCAGACTGTATACTACTGGGGGCAAACTGTATACTACTGGGGGCAGGCTGTATACTACTGGGGGCAGGCTGGCTGTATACTACTGGGGGCAGGCTGGGCTGGCTGTATACTACTGGGGGAAGGCTGGGCTGGCTGCATACTGCTGGGGGCAAGCTGGGCTGGCTGTATACTCTAGGGGGCTGGTTGGCTATATACTGGGGGGTCTGTGACCAATGCATTTCCCACCCTCGGCTTATACTCGAGTCAATATGTTTTCCAGTTTTTGATGGTAAAATGAGGGGTCTCGGCTTATACTTGGATCGGCTTTTACTCGAGTATATACGGTAGGTTGTACCATCTCCAAAAATTATAGCAATACTAATGTCAGATTACCAACAATTACAAATTACACAGGTCTGTACATTGATGCTTGAAACAGTTGTCGGTGTTAGAATAGGGCGAAATGGCAAATTTATTTTAAAAGTATTAAAAATTTTAAAAGTATATCAATTTGGTATCTTGCGATCACACCAACCAAAATAATAAAGAGGGGTGAGGACGATCACTAAGTGCACAGTAAAACAGAATGAACATTGCCTAAATGCATTTTATTTGTCACTTTTTCCACATTTGGAATTTATTCACAGGTTCCCAGTATTTGGCATGGAATATTAAATATTGACATTGAGAAGTACAATTTGTTACACAGAAAACAAGTCCTCATACAACTCTACTAAAGGTATCTGAAGTAAATTCATTAGATTTATGCAACAATTTTAGATTCATTAATCAAAAATGTATTGATTAAAAATTTTGTACATAAATATAAAGGTATAACAAAAATAGTATAATGAGATTAAATATAGTTGAGGCATAACCTACTATTTTATAAATAATGGTGTGAACTTTCTGTCAAACTATTTATAGAAATCAGCAACATACTGTAAATTTGTAAGGTCACCACTTCTGCGATCTTCTGTTAAAATGGAAATTGACTACTACATGAAGCAAGCAGGTAAAGATAATGAAGAGTGTAACTGCTGATATGCGTTGTCAGACAAGATATATTACCTTATTCCTTTATAGGGCTGAGTAGGTTTTCAGCATTTTCTCAATGGTAAGTAATGTCCGTGGTCACTGTTTGTTATTGAATTTTTTCCGTAGCAGATGGATAAAAAAAATCAATATCTATACATTTAAATTTGCAAAATTCATTTCTTTTTATATTGGAAGCTCCCATACATCTTTTTTAGTGAATTTGGTCAATGTTATGCGCAATATTTAAGGTATTCAGTGTACAATATATACTTCATACGTACATTATAATCTTAACAGTAATTTGAGATTATTATTAAGAAATCATCTGAAATGATCGTTACTCTTTAACTCTTACAATTAAAATAAATAGTATGTTCAAAAATTTCCATTTTTATTTATTTATATTTTATAAATTAACTCTTTTTTTAACATTAAGTTATATCTGTTTTCAGATAACTTCCTAGCAATTACCAAAAACTGATTAACATATTTTACTTTTTAACATATACCACTCTATAAGGATAGTAGCCGCTAATGTAACGTAATTGTATGACACCATAAGCCAAGCGAGTCTTAGTAGAATGGATCATTGAGAGGTCTCTCAGTGGATGGAAATGTGAATTAATCTAAGAAAGCCTTTTGTATGTAAGTTGGAACAGGTATATTTTAACATTGTAAATCCAGAAAAAAACATATTTTGTTCCTGCTGTCACAGGAACAAGGATGATCAATAAAGCTTCACTACAGACACCTTGCAGCTGATCATTATAGCCTGGGACTAAAGTAAAGCATTCAGAGAGCTTCACCAGAGGTCACAGGGGGCAGAGGGGTCCTACTGTTTAAAATTGAGTTCAGCATGTGAATTGTTATACCCTATGAAACCTCATGCTTTACTTCCTTACAAAATATTGTTTGTACTGTACCTATGGAAGACATACTGTACTTAGACATACTGAGATTCTAAATTGATTGAGATGCCTAAATTGTATGTCAATGGATTTACCACAAAACTATGCCTTTGTAATTGAACTGCTTTATAAATATCTTCCATCATATGAAGCTAGAATAGTTGGGACCCGGAGGGGGGGGGGGGCTGTGTGCAATTTTGCATCATGCCACTGAGATCCTGGTAGATAGGTAGGTAAGTTAGTGATCATCCATAGGACAAGGAACAGGTGGGTTGGGCTTGAGCTCCTGCTAGCCCACAATTATTTATGTTAGCAGCTAAGTGAATGGGTGTGAACCCTTTATAATCCAGCACCTCCCTTTACTCCCCGAAGGATCTTCTCCTAGGATCTCCTATGGTTTCCATGCCAGGCTTCCCTAAGCCGTTCCTGTGGAAGAGAAAGCCCATTAGCGTTTCCAGACGCTTTCCTGTGTTCCTGTGTGTCTCCAGCGTTCCCATACGCTCCTGGTGTGTCCTGTCTTCCAGCGTTTCCAGACGCCTCCGTGTCTCCTGTCTCCAGCGTTCCCATACGCTCCTGGTGTTCCTGTCTCCAGCGTTACCAGTGTTCCTCCGTGTTCCTGTCTCCAGTGTTACCAGGGTACCTCCTTGTGCTCCTGCCATCCTGTGTCAAGTCTTCAGTTTGCCTCCATGCTTCCTGCTGTGCCTTCCAGGGTTCCAGTCCAGCGGTGTCTCCAGTCTGTGCCAGTGTCACCACTGTTCCTCTGTGTTGCTGCTGTCATCCCAGGCTTGGACTATATACTGCACATCCCTGTACCTTGGCTGCCACCGCGGACCTCACACCGTTTCCTGCGGTGGGCCAGAGGGTCCACAGACTCCTCCCTCCGGACTCTTCCCATAGAGAGTTTTTAGTTCCGTTGTTTGTGTGACCTGTTACAATGGGATGTATACATAACCTATCCACATGTGGTTATATGAAACCTTCAACAGGAAGTTCTACTGCTGGTTTTAATTCTGCAGCAAGTTATTATTGCTGTGGTGGAATTTGAATTTTACAATATTAAAAATTGAAGTCTGCCACCTACTGCAGGGAAAATACTGTTTCTAATTGCAGAAATAACCACTATGATTTCCCCGCTTCTGTAGAGGGAGTGTTTGAAGCTAATTAATAATTATATGAGCACATAATGTGTCAGAGAGACAGAGCTTCTTCAAAAATATGCAAAGGGAAGACCTAGAATCAGTCACTGAGGACCTTTCAAATGGGGTGGGGGATGCCTGTGTTTGTTAGAGACCATGCAAGAAAATTGATTCCTTTTTCATATAAATATTTGGATTTGACCAATTTGAACCACTGAATTGTTCATGGTGTAGAATATAAAAGTTAGTGAAAATGTATTGTTGTAAGCATCCTAAAGGTGCTGGTACAACCTTGTGAATGGGTGGGTAAGAGAGACTTACAGAGGCCCAGATGCCAGCAGCCATTTTAGGCACAAACTAAACATTTGGAAAACGAATGGTTTGCTAAAGTTGCTTCTGGTAAAATTCCACTAATTTCTGGATGGAGTTGCTGCTATTTAATTATTCAAAGTATGTTTCTCACATCATGGGAGCTACAACTGTCATGTTGTACAAAATACTGCATAAAGTTGCATGCACACGAACGTATGTCCACACAGCTACGGTTGGGCGGGCATGCATCCGACACCATGAAGAGGAGGAGGGGTGACCCCTCCCCTCTCCATTTACAGTAAATTCACGGCATTAGGTCTGTACTACGGGGAAAGATAGGACATGTCCTATCTTTTCCCCATATACTGAGTGGTCATTGCCGTTTATGGTGGACATATGTACCGCTGCAAGCTTACAGCCGTACATACATCCCCTACACAGTAGTGCTAATGCAGGCTAACTTGAAGTACTTTGTTAACCATAAAAATATCTGAGACATCCTAGTGAGGTGTCATTGTTCTAAGTAGGAGGCAAAAAAGAAGAGGACATGTCTTCAGAAGTATAAATGGGCACTTTCTTGAATAAGAAATATTAAGATTCTTGCTTCCACTAAATATGAACGGATAGTTGTATATAATAAATATATTTATATGCAAAATAACAGAGAAATCTGTAAATAAAGGGTAAACATTTGGAATTTATATTTTTTTATTAGAGATATTGAGGTAAATAAAATTCTATCTATTGCAAGTCTGCCATACTACTCTTTGAGCAGAATGTCCAACACCTGCTTTTTGCCTATTTCTATCTCACTGACCCATCCAGTCATGGTCCAAAATGGGCACCCAGGGGATGCTGCAGCCAATACACCATTGATGATGGATGACAAAGTTTCCACCACTGTTGATGTGCATTATCCAAGCACTGTCTCAGGTGAGCAGTACTAACTGAGCATGGTAGAGGAAATGTTATTGTGACAGTATGGAGCTAGTTCGTTTTAGTTAGCCCTTAAAGGACATCTTCCATCAGATTACCTGATGACTATGCTTGCCCCAGGGCCCTGCCAGCCGCATTCTGAGAGCCAACAAGATTTGAAAAGAAAGCCAATGACATTACCGGCTCTCAGAACAAGGCTGGAGCCCGATGGTGCACTGCAGAGTACTACAGGTTAATTTGCATATCTCATAAACTATTTTTTTTACAGAAATGGCCATGCAAAAATATAAGAAATGAAGCCTGGGACACACAGGAACAGGGAGGTATGTAATAGGTAATCTGATGGTAGATGTCCTTTAAGTGCTCCAACAGATAGAACTTTCACAGATAGAGTTGACGTCAAACTTTACCAACATCTGTATGGCATTTACATATTCCTCTTTTTTCTGTTTGAATTTTAACCTGAGTGTTCAAGTTTTCTTTTGAAATCTTAAATGATATTAATTGGTTGAAGTGACCCAAGTGATTTATATAGTGAGCAATATTGTAGCGACTACAATTTCTATATTGTCTATATACTACTAGGGGATACGTATGCACTATTCTCAACATAAAACAATCCTAGTTCAAAATGCATTCAATAGTTTTTTTTTTCTTGTTCATCAAAATCATCATTTCATGTTGTAACCCAGTTTCTTACAAACAGACTCTTACAATATAACATTGTTGATGTAATATCCTAACACATTTAATGCTCTTCTGTTATTTTTACCAAATGAACATCATGAGATAGTAATGAATTATATGACTGGGAGCTTGTGCTTCCCATTTCAATACAAAATGGTTTTATATGTTAGCTTATAAAGAAACTATTAACCAGCATCCTAATTATTTAAGGAGTATGTCTCCCAGATATCCTATAAGCTATTGACTCATAAAATGTGTCCTGCAGATAACAAATGATTGTACTTTACTGTAGTTTCCCAGAAGTTTGCATAATTTCCTCCCTTCATGCAGTGCGAGGATTTATCAGTCAGGTACTGTAAAACATCCTAAATTACTCCTTGGTTTCCAGGCATAATTATATCTTGCACTGGGAAATTAAGTTTAAGAACAAGAGTCTTCATATTCTATGGAAGAAAAATACATAAAATATATTTTAATTTTTTTCTGTATTTGTATCTTTAGATTTTAATGGCCTCAGGTGAAACTTGGGGGTCAAGAAATGAAAAGTACATTCTGTACCACAGGACAAGGTGGACTTATTAGAAGGTAGAGATTAGAGATGAGCGAACATGCTCGTCCGAGCTTGATGCTCGTTCGAGCACCTCCCTGGACAGCCGTACACCGCCTGTGCGCTTCCTCTCCTCTCTGTACAGCACTGCGGGATACATCAAGGAGTTTTAGGCCTCCTGATCTATCCGGCAGAGGCCTGCGCCAAATGCAGGGGTTCAGGGTGGACGTTCACATGGTCTAGACAGAGCACGGACTAGGAACGGCTCATGTTGGGCCCATCTGCTGCCGGCCGTTTCACATTGGCTTTAAGGAGAAAATAATTGTGATTATTTCAAGGCCAGTTTTCTGTCCCCCATAGTGTGTACGATTGCTCTCCCTGTGCAGGGATGCTGTGCCCTCTCCTTTCTTTGTATCCATACTGTTTATAAGGTTCCCTCACCGTGAAGACCTCGCTCTGGGCACTCGCCTCTCTCTACACCCTCAAACAGTATGTGTGGGATTTCCCCCTCCCTTTTCATGTAAAACTAAATCTACCATCAAAATCCATCATGATAAACCAGGGCAGCGTGACCGTGGTGGTCTGATTATATTTGTTATCCATGGCCTCAGCTTTTATTAATATGCAATGAGCCAGAAGTGCTATCGTAGCCTTTCTGTGCTTTAGCTTCACAGGCTGCTACACTGCCCAGGAGCACCTTCCCCCTCCTACTGCCTGAGATTACAGCAGGAAGAGGGAGGGGGAAATGGGAAACAGTGTAATGCTGCAGCTAGTTAGTATAATTTCATTAATTTTAGAAGGAAGAAGGCCATGGATAACAAAAATAAGACCCAGGCACCGTCCTTTAAAGGACATCAACCACCAGGATGAAAGATGAAATGCAAATTAGCCTGAGGGCCTCCAGGCTCTATTAACACCTATGGAGCCCCTCAGACTCATTTGCATACAGTCTTTCATCCTGGTGATAGATTCCCTTTATCTGTGTGCTTCATCTTACTACCTTCCCTTCCATCTATGCAAAATACAATCCAGTTGCTGCCAAAGAGATTATAATAATTGTATGTTACCAAGACGGAGCAGACAGTGCTGAGGCGTAGAGCCCTGCCCTGATCTATACCTCATTACCTGCAGGATGAATGTTTATGGCAGTCTATGGTGCATACAGTTCACACATGCATCCTCTGGCTGCCAAAGTACTACAACTCCCAACAGTAATGTCACCTCTTATGGTACCGGTCGTGTATAGCAGAAGTCCTGCACTTTGCTGAACAGCGTATTACTAAGATCTTTGCTATGATCTTGTCAGTAAGTGGCGTTACTGATGACATACTGCTCGCACTGTTACAATAGTAGTATTATTAATAAGTTATTGGGCAAAATATAGTATCACAATCCATAAAAACACAGCATAACAGATACCGCATATACAAGCCACTGAATGTTTTATTTTTGATGTATCTGGCCACTGACAGCAAGCACAGATCTTAACACTAGAGAGGAATGAAGGCACAAAGTGAGGTCAGGACACACAAGGCGACAGCATCCCCTATGGATTTGCCTTGCCATGTGCACGGTCCATACCCTATAATATAGTGTATAATATTTTTGTGTATTTAAGCTCCGCTTTATAAGTGTTTACATATAGTTTGGATAAGATTTTTCTCTTGATGTTTCATTGGTCACCCATATAGTTCTGAGGTTATATCCTCCAGCTGCTACCAGAGCAGCCACAACACAGATGCTCTAGTTGATACCAGAGCAGCCCCAACACTCCAGCAATCAGCTCCTGCTGAGCTTCCGATGGCTTCAAGGAGCAATAACCTCTGCGGCTGAGGACGGACCGGACAGTTTGTCCGCAGTGGACCAGGCCAAGGCAAACAATTTACAAGTTCTCTGCAGCTGAGATACATTACAAATACCATGAGAACACTGTAAATCACAGCGGGGTAAGAGTAAGACATATTCATACAGATTTACGGTCCTGTGACTGCTCCTGTATGAGGCGTCTCCTCCTGCTGAAGGTATATGGGGCAGTATGTGGCAGCACTATATACTGCAGATACAGAAGCTTGTACCTGGCGCAGAATAATAAATACACTTATCACACTTGGCTTTTCTCATCTATAAAACATTTATTTTAAGAGGTTTTTACAAAATCAGGTTTTGTTTTTTTTTTTGCATTTTTTTATTTTATTTATAAAGTTTTATTGTAATATAACATTGTTTTTATATTAAGGTATTTAAAGCCTTTAAGTACAGGTGCAGCCCCCTGCCACCCCCTCAGTACTGGTGCAGCCCCCTGCCACCCCCTCAGGCCTCTGACAGTTTTTGAGTTCTTGAAGTCTATCAGGTGACTGTGAAGGTGAAGTCTTCCCAAACCAATACACATCTGTGTAGGGACAGGCCCTGATGTTACTGATATGTCTAGAGGTCATGAAGAAGGCCCCTACAAGGTGGCACTAGTAAAAGGGAGGTATTTTTGGACCTGATAGACTCACCAGCAGGTACCAGAGACTTGTGGGTCATAAGAAATTTGATCTTTTACAACTTTTCAAATGGGAACAAGTGTTTCTCTTCCCCTTTCTTGTCTCTCTTGGTTTTGCGCTTCCCTCCCTGCTGCTCCTCTGCCTTTCGGTTTTGGGGCCAGGATACGGCGCTGTCCAGGGCTGGGGTCTCGGTCACTGGTTTCTCTTCGTCTGATGATAATCCATCTCCAGCTGCGGAGGCAAGGTGCTCGGAGTCCTGCAGATATTATACAGGGTGTGAACAGCAAGTCATTAATGTAGGGACGTGGTTGGAGGAGACACAAGTCATTAATGTAGGGACGTGGTTGGAGGAGACACAAGTCATCTCTGCAGTCCAGGCATCATTGCTATCTGTATAGCCACACGTGGTGTAGTTGTTGCAACAATTTCTACGACTTATTGACAATTGCACTCATCAGGTGCATGGATTACAAGTTTATTTCAGCTGGATGGGACCGTCACAGAAATTACTGGAACAAATTTGCCATATGGAAATATACTCTATGCCAGTGGTGGTAAACCTATGGCACGGGTGCCAGAAGTGGCACTCGGAGCACTCACAGTGGGCACGCAGGCCATCACACCAGCACAGAGTTTCCAGACAGGACTCAAAACCTCCTCCCTGTCCCTGGCCACCCAGGATGTGCTGTGATCAGTGCTATTTTAAAGCTACACATCCTTAGCTGTCTAGGTCTGCAGGAGGAGCAAGGAGGTGCACACAAGGCTGTGTTATTATTGGAGCTCCTGCTATGGGCCCCACAGTTCTTTCTGTTCAGGAGACCCTGGAGGGAAGCTACAATGATAATCTGAATTTCTCCTCTTTCTTTCAACTGTATTGGCGTCCTCCGGACACCGATACTATTAAAAGCCGTGACAAAACAGGTAGCAACATGTTACTGCTTAAATTGCTATGTTGGCACTTTGCATTTAAATAAGTGGGGTTTGGTTGTAGTTTGGGCACTCTGTCTCTAAAGGGTTCGCCATCACTGGTCTATGCTAACCACCCATACACTGTAGATAGCCGTCACTCCTATGGTGGCACCTTTACCTCCTGGCACCAGGCAGTCTGATGCTGATCTCCCTGCCATGTCCATGTAACCCTACATACATCAGATGGTTCGGTCTATACACATATGATGCAGGGCCATGGTTGGTGTTTGCAGCTCACCTTCTGTCCGTATCGGGCTTTCAGCCGCTCTCTGATCATCAGACCCTTCACCAGTAGTTTCCAGTTGCCCAGCGCTCGCTTTTCTCTCTTCTACAACACAAGGTTAGACACCGGATGAGTCCTGGTTCTAGGCCCTCGCTAATCTCATATATAGTCAGACGTGGGATGTGAACCACTTACCTCTTTCTGCTTACGCTCTATCTCCGCTTGCTCATTCTCCCACGCAGCCAACAGGACGTCCTTATACTCCTCACATACGATATATCCATCAGTCCTGCAGATGGAGGAGGGAACAAGATTGGGTCACAAATCTATGTAATGCAACTTTCTGATCTAGTTGTATTTCATTTCCTCACCGTTCAGGATTCCTGTCAGGGAATGGAAGCAAAGTGAATCTGCCTGCAAATCAATCAGACCTTTGTGTATGTTGTTAGTAACAGCAGGACGGTTAGATATGGGTTTATATTCCAGGATTGTAGCTTCTCCAAGTGCACTGGGGGTGTGTCCTCACACTGCTGTGCTCTGTGCAATGAGACATTCCATAGCCCCTCCCATGAGGCAAGGATGCTTATTTCATAGCTCTGTTGCTACTAACAAACACAAAGGTCTGATTACACATCACTCCAGGGACAATACCCAACATTGGCTGTAGTCTGCATGGTCACACCTGCTGACAGGTTTCCTTTAATTGTGCTGAATGCAACCAATAAAAGGAGGGATTGACTTACTATACATTACAGTGATCGATCTGCTGACCAGGGCGGTTTCTCAAACTCTTGATATAAACGCCTACTATTCATTGACAACAAGCAGATATATTGCAAACAGAAAAAGAAAAGGGTTTGAGTTTTTGGGTACAAACCCCAAATATATGATGACAGGGGCGCAGCAGTCTTACACAGGATGCGAGAAGCCGCAGTGGAAGTCAAAGCCGGTGATGGCGGTGGCACAGTCGATGTCCAGCTTTCTGGCCACGCGGTGAAGATTAGGAACTCGCAAATGTGAGCAGCCGATGGGCAACATGTTGGGTTTAAAGAGGTAGACGTTCCCAAACTCATTGCGTGGGACCTGAGGATCAAAAAGAAGAATCTGGTCAAGACTACAAACTGTATCTATAGAAGAGGGAACAAGCCTGTAACACTCTGCGCTCCTGAAACTACTCCACAGTCCCTCCCCGCATGATGAGTGCTGTAGTATTCCAACAGAAACCTGCTGCTGGAAGGGGCTGCTGCACAGTTTAAGGGGTATTCGCCTCTCGTATGGGCATTTACATTCAGTTTCATAAATCTGCCATATATAAACATTTTTTCAATTAGATGTTATTAAAAAAAAACAAGACTGTGACCTTGGATACGGCCACCTCCGCTGGAGAGATTGCACAAAGACACAAAGGGTATTTGTATATGAAATGCCTGGGAGTTAATGCAGGTCCCACAGCCGTCCTGTGGTAATGATCGCTGAAGTCAGGCAGGACTCTATAGCACATGTCTGGCCACTGCTGCCAAAATGTGAGGTGGTCGTATCCGAGGAAGCCATCTCGTTTCTAAGGGTCAACATGGCTACATTTTGAGAAATTATCTTCACATCACATCCAATTGAAGAAATGCTGACATAGGGCAAATGAATTTAATTAAATGTGAATGCCCAGAAGGGAAAACCCCCTTTAAATGCAGAGAGCAAAGTATTGTGAGCTTAGCCTCCAGTGCACTTGCAGAATCACTAATCCTAGAATATAAATCTATATATCACAGTCCTGCTGCTACTAACAATATACACAACGGTCTGATTACACATCTCTCCAGAGACAGTACATAACGCTGGCTGCAGTCTGCATGGTCACAGCTGCCGATGGTTTCCCTTTGTGGATGAAAGCAGGCGTCTAATGCTGCACAACCCCTCTAAGTACAGGTCATCAATAAAAGAAAACCTGGAAAACCCCTTTAACATCTGTATTTACATAGGTGGGATACAAGTTTACTTAGTTACTGTATGTGCCCGGACACATGCGCCCTCACCTTTCCATCCACCGCAACGGGCGGCTGATACTCCTCCGTTTGCCACAGACCGTACAGAGCGAGGTCATTGCTGTCCTTCTCGGGATCCGCCAGGCGGGCTTTCCTCGCTCGGTTGGACTGTCCTTTCACCATCTGTGCATGAAACAGATCGGATGTGACATAAGTAACTTCCCCCCCAAGGTGTGTCCCCTCAATGTCACCCACTGTCAGCATAGTCAGTCACCTTGTACGGCACCTCCCCGAGCCGCACCACGCGGGCGTCCTTCAGCCATGTGTCTCTGGAGTGCAAGGTGTGAACACAGGACCTGGAAGCAGAATGAGAGATCAGGTTTTTGTTGACAAAAACAAAAAACAAAACAGTATTTCATATTTTTTTTAGAAGTGCCTCCTGCTCCCTCTGGAAGCACCAGAACCTCTTCTCTATCACCTCCTCACTCTCTGCCTATAGACTGTAATAAACCATCCATCGTGTGTCTCCGAATGTTCACCTCACATATAAGACAGGAAAACTTGTGTCTTTCCTCTGCAAATGATCTGTACAATATGTTGGCCACAGCTTCAGTACCTGGAATACACCGCTTCCCCCCTACAGTAGCCCAAGATGGCTGCAGAGTCCGGGAAGATGGCTTCATACTTGAGTAAATGTCTCTTCAGAACATAGAGAGGATGGTTCTTATACTCCGTGATGGAGGTCGGCAAGGGCTGGTCCAGTAATTTAACTTCAAACTAGAGATATAAAAATCAGGAATTACACATTATGTGACAGTCGTGCAACAGTAAAAAATATGCAAAATCTTAATTTATTTATCGATATGTAACAACTTGTATTATACTCCAGAGCTGCACTTATTACCACATCTTCCTTCTCTGATCCTCACAGCATAAGGCTCAAGTAGCGCGATGTATAGAGAAGGACAGCCGGCACTGCCACCAGCATTACAGACCCGTCTGATCAGACGCAGTCCAGTTCTGATCACACATCTGGCCCACAGGGGGTCGTTTCTCCCTGTAACCGGGGCGCTTACAGATGCCCCAGTCACAGGTGAAACCCAGGAGTGAAAAAATATGTAAAAATTTCCCCCAGGGGTCTTTTATGACCTTATCCGGAAAATTTCATGTTAAAACATACAAATTTCAAGTTAAAACATACAAACATATTACATATAAAAAAATATTTTAAGAGTAACTGTAAAAGTTTTTTTCCCCACAAATCAATAGCACTGGGGATGAAAAACAACTTTGCCCATAATCGTTGTTACCTATATCCAGCAGCTTCTTTGCTATATCCCTCAGATTACCTCACTGCTGCAATGGCTGCCTCCTCTCCACGTGCTGATAATCCCTATGAATCCGTACTTTATTTATCAGGCGGTTTCATTGGAGGGGAGTCATGTGACAGTAAATGTAGCAAAGCTGGATGTGTCCAAAGACAGTGAATACAGATGTCTCCTGCACAGAATAGTGAGGTGCAAGATCTCCCTGTTCCCTATAAGTCCCTCCATATCAGTCTGTGATTATACAGAACTTTATCATCTGTAAAAAAGGTCCCTTTACTTTTTTCATTTTAAACTATCCCTACGGGTCACGCAAAAACTAACCAAAAAAGTTTACGGTATTGCATAAAAAAAAGGAAGTTATGGCCCTTAAACCAACAAGTATGAAAATTTGTTACACGTCAGTAAAGCCTTTTAAGGCCTGGTCAAAAAGGGGTTAATATATTATATTCCCTAAAAAATAATAATGAAATTTTGCCAGGCTGCTTGCAGTAGTACTGCGCCCCCCAGTGATGTTACTGTGGTGTGGCAGGGGGTGTGCAGTCTATGTGGTCCGTACCTCTGTGTCCTCCTTGTCATCTCTAGTAGTGTTGGGGTCTTTATAAGGCAGCAGCGTCTCCTCCCACCAGTCTGTATCGACGCGCCGCTTGCGGGTGCTGGTCATCCACTCCGAATCATACCTCCGAGTCACATCTTTTACATGTCCGCTGTTGTCGATGGCCACTATATAAGTAACGGGTTTGGTGGCCGCTTTGAAACAGAGTGAAGTATTGTTCACGGTCCTGGAGACACAGTCCACGCACACCCACTTCTCTTCATTCGCCAGGTAGACCTCCACCCACTGATCGCTACCTCTGGGGGGCAGTACCACTGTAACCTCCTCCTCATCATCGGTGGAGATGATCTTGCCTCTCCGCTTCGTTTTCGAGCCGTCTCCATCGGGCGAGACCTTTGCTTGTGGCCCCCTGGTGGTCCCAGGGCTCTTGGCTGTGCCCTCTACCGACTTCCTCCTGTTTGTCTTCACATAAGACGCCCCTTCCACTTTCCTCTCAATGGAGACATCAAAGTCTGAGAGGTCACTGCTGTCCTCGCCGTCGCTGTAGGAGTAGTCAGAGTCGCTGCTGCCCTCGCGGCTGTCACTCTCCTCTTTGTAGGACACTTTGGAGGCCGCTTTCCTCCGCAGCTGGTTCTTGGGACTTGCTCTGCTCTTGGTTTCTTCAGAGATCTCCCCTGACTTATCCTTCTCAGATTTACGGACCGGTTTCTTAGACTTGACATCTTCTGGCGGTTTCTGGTCTTCATCCTCTGAACTGTCTAAGGAAATCAACTCCACTTTCTCCTTCTTCGGGTTTCTTTTTGCATTAGATTTCCCCTTTGGAGATTTTTGGGCTCTGGAAACCTTATTAGACGTCTTGGACGATTTCTCCCTTGGACTGCTTGTAATCTAGGAGATAGAAAGATGAACATGAGCTCCAGTCTCCAGGACCTAACGTCAGCCGTGATGGATTCTTCAGAAATATTCTGATAAACTATTTTACATGGTGATAAATTGTAAGAGGACCCTTCACCCTAAGGTGCAGAAATCTGTCTCAGTTTGTGCTGCCTATTAGAAGTAACCAGCAATGTTACATTCTCATCACATTTTTTGTATTCTTACAGTGTATGAGCCAGGCAAGTTTCTGGTGTATACATAGACATATAATGACAGACAGGGGAATCCTTTTTGTCTTTATAGTATGAATTTTATACTGTGAGAAACACAAGATGGAAAAGCGCAGTAAGCTGCAATTTTCCCATCCTGATCCCTCCTGCTGCACAAGGTTTATGCTCAGTGGAGGCCATTGGAGCCTATGGGGGACGGATGTATTGAATTGCATCCCGCCCCTGGCCTCTGCTGATCATATGGGCTGTGAGGTCCCCAGTGATGTAACTGTTCATATAAGGACCGTGACATCACTGGGGGAAACATCCTAAACATTGGCAGCAGCCAATCACTGGCTGAGGCTATTGTTCACTCCTACTCCATATTTCAGAGGGGAGTACACAGGACGATGTATCACACTGTAAGTGCACACGTTGGGAATATGTCTGACGAATCCTAAGAACGGAGGACAAAATTGTGGTGTGAACCCAGTCTAAAGCTGCCCCTCTGACTTTTGTGTTTGAAATGTATCCAGACTAACCTTAGAGGGTGGTTCCTTCATGGGGATCGGCTGCACGGAGAGGACGAGGCGGCTCAGAATCTGCAAGGCTCGAAGAAGAATCAAGAACAGCTGCAGGAAAAATGGGTCATAAAAGATAAGAAATCATCATATCAAGAATCTACAACATAGAAGTAACACAGCAGACAACTATCTAATGCAGGTGGGGTGTGTGGACTCTCCTTTGATGGTAGATTCAGAAGGATTAGTTTACATTGTTCAATTTGATTTCTTACACATTGTAACAAACCGCCAGCAGAGAAGAGTGTGCTCCTGATGGATTTCTCTTACAGACAGGGCATAACTATGAGGGCTGTATAAGAACTAGAACACAGGGGCTATAGGGGTAAACAGAATACACGGCAGCGGGGACTGTGGTCCATTTTTGGCACCTTGGTACTGAAGCTTCAAGTAACAACTTGGCTCCCAGAGGATTTCCAAAATTGCAAACAACTGAAGCAAACCATCAGCTGTGACAAGGTTAAGGTCTATCTACATTTACAGCCACTGGAGGATAATGATTGACCCACAGAGGACAATTCTATAATCTCCTCCCTGATTTATGAGCCGAGCTGTAACCCCCCTGGATCACCACTATACAAGACATGTAGCTTTCCAGTTTTGGTTCTGTTAACCGTATATAGACCACAGCACTTGGAACATGTGATCAGTGTGGACCCGGATTGCTGGACCCCACCAATCACATATCAATGACTATGATCTGTAAAGTTATGAAACGAGTGAAGGATCATCTTACATGGACCATCTCCTCTCCGTCCCTCACTCCATACGCTCCAAACCTGCGCTCCAGCCTGGCGGCCAGTGGTTCCCGTTCATCCAGGGACATGTCTGGATTCAAGGTGAATGTCGTTGTGAACCTAGACAGAAGTTTACAAGAAGAGTTTCTCAGAACCAGATCCAATTATCCCTTATACAGTTATAATAAATGTGATAATCTTACCACTTCACCAAGTTCGTCAAATACACCACATCTACCCGGGCCGCAGGAATGTTTGTAAATTTAACTGGGACTACAGACAGCGCCACCGCCTGAAGGTCTGGGGAGTTGCAGGTTTCACTGCGGAAGAAACCATTGGCCAAAAGGCAAAGCAAATGTACCTGGAGGAGAAGGCAAACAACAGATCTTATTCACCTCTAAAGGACCCGTCCTCATCAAAAGCTTCAAGATCTGATCCTACATTCTGTACACGACACACTTATATGTCACGTTCTATTCCTTAACATCAACAGGATTGTGTACAAATCCGATGCTGGCTGTTCAATGTCTCACCTTATGTGTGTCTTCTCGCAACTCCTTGCTGAAACGGTTCATCATTCTGCGCAGATAAGCAGCAAACTCTGCCTTCCTCTTCTCTCTGATAGAAGGAACATAATTTCAGTTTGCATGAAAAAATTTGTCATGTAGAGTACTTATCCGGTTCACTCTGTATTATAACCCCAACCAAGAGCTGCACTCACTATTCTGCTGGCTGTGGTGCAGTCACTGTGAATCTACATGACTTACTTACCCTGTACTGATCCTGGAGTTACATCCTGTATTATACTCCAGGCTGCACTCACTATTCTGTCTCTGGTGCAGTCACTGTACATACATGCCTTACTATCCTGTACTGATCCTGAGTTACACTCCTGTATTATACCAGAGCTGCACTCACTATCTGCTGTGCAGTCACTGTACATACATCATTACTTATCCTGTAGATCCTGAGTTACATCCTGTATATACTCCGAGCTGACTCACTATTCTGCTGCTGGTGCAGTCACGTGTTACATACATGACATTACTTATCCGTACTGATCCTGAGTTACATCCTGTTTTATCCTCCAGATCTGGCAATCACTATTCTGCTGCTGGGGTAGTAACTGTGTACATACATGACATTACTTATCCTGTACTGATCCTGAGTTACATCCTGTATTATACCCCAGAGCTGCACTCACTATTCTGCTGCTGGTGCAGTCACTGTGTACATACATGACATTACTTATCCTGTACTGATCCTGAGTTACATCCTGTATTACAGTCCAGAGCAGCACTTATAATGAGCTCGTACTGGATTCTAATTGCCCCCCCCTCTAATTTATAAGAGTTTAAATGATTTTGCTAAACATTTACAACAAACAGCAACATTTTGCGACTATAATTTAGGATATTAGCATTGCTCATCAGGGGTGCTGATAACAGTGATCTATTTGTATATATAATCTACCTTCTCAATCTTTTTTTGGCGGCTTCTGCTGTTTCTATCTCTATCTCCACGGACTCGGTGGGGAGACCTGAATCATTGGATGTTGTAGCCTGTAGAGCGTCCAGTGCTGTTGCATTGAGCTCTATAGAAAACGGGGAAACAGAATGAATTTAGTAATGAGAATCTCTCACAAAATGTGCATATCTGTATTACAGAAAACAGCACCCCCCCAGATGTCCCCAATGATTGCAGGTACCTTCCACATCCTCCCACTCCTCCTCGCTGTCCTCTCCATCCTCCGAACCGCTTTCCTCTTTAACAGACTCCTCTTTGAGCAGCGGCTGCGACTCCAGGATTAATAAATTTCTGAGAGAAGAAAAATAACAAAATATGAACCATTTAACCCTTGGCATACTTATAGGAAACCTACCATCAGGAATCTACCTATTATTGCCTACCTGTGCACCGACGGCTGCTGGAGCTCTGTGCATGCGCAGTAACTCCGGCTGCAGTGCGAGTGATGATGCGAGTGTCCAGCACTGGAGCCAGAGATACTGCGCATGCACAGAGCTCCGGCAGCACGCAGAGGCTACTGGGGTGTGGAATAGGCTTTGCAGCAGCTATTTTAGATAAATAAACTCTAGATTAGGTTAAACATTGTTATAGGGTTGGGCAAGCACAGTTTAGGGTTCATGGTATTAAAGGGAACCTTCCTATTAAGGTAGATTCCTGATGGTTTCCTTTAAGTTATCAGACATTCACCTGCCACGCACAGTATTATAGAACAGCTAACCAGACTAACACTCATCATCGCCAACACAACGTTTGGGGGCGGACACCTCTCTTTTTGTGAACAGGGCCCTCTACATACTGGTCATCCTTTAAGCACATCACCGAGGAGGGGTCATGAAAGATGGAACATTCCCCTTCTGTGTAACCACTTAGATGCCACAGGCAGTATTGACCAAGGTCTCTAAGTGGTTAAACAGCTCAGATCATAGTGAGGACCCCCACATCAGGACCTGTGCGGTCCTTGAGAAGAACGTATAGGTCAGTTCACTGTAGCGTTTTTACAAAAGAGGTTGTCTCAAATGTATAGGTTATGCTGTATCCACATAATACTTAGTGACCCCACAGACTCATGAGACTCATGAGGATAAATAAGAGGAGTAAAAACACAGGTTGGTAAGTGCACGCTGCCCCTATGGCTAAAATGATAACCATAGGGGTAGCGCACACTTACCAACCTGTGCTTTTACTCCTCTTATTTATCCTCATATTGTACCGCAGACTACAGTGCGTGTCACAGGGTACGCCGCTGCCCTCCCAAGACTGTTTACATACCTATTCCATCCTACAGACCCCATCACTTGCACGACCGTCAATACTCTTGTCCCAAGGCACCACGTGACCCTCCTTCTAATAACCCACTGACGCATAACGGGTCAAACATGTGCCCTGGAGATAGTCACCAATGGCCCTAACGTGGCACCATCTTCCCACAGATCGTGGCTCAGCTGTTCCCCTAGAAGGGAGATACATTGGGGCAGATTTACTTACCCGGTCCATTCGCGATACAGCGGCGCGTTCTCTGCGGTGGATTCGGGTCTTCCGGCAATTCACTAAGGCAGTTCCTGCGACGTCCACCAGGTGTCGCTGCTGCGCTGAAGTCCGCCGTGGCACGCCGGAGTGCACGATCCTATAATTGGTGAAGGTAAGCGCGTGTCCCGCAACCCTTTTTTTTTTTTAAAATGCGTCGGATTTTCGTTTGGCCATGCACCCCAGATTTCCGTCGCGTGCATGCCGGCGCCGATGCGCAACAATCCGATCGCGTGCGCCAAAATCCCAGGGCAATACAGGGAAAAAAATCGGCGCAAAACTGAAAAATTTGCGTAACCTGCCGGAAAAAACGTGATTCGGGCCCTTAGTAAATAACCCCCATTGTATTTCTACAGGTGCCCATTGTGCCTCCTCTGGGGTTACAGCACTCACTCTATCTCCTTCTCCGCGTCTTCCTCCTTCACTTCCTTCTCTGCCGTCTTCTTACACCTTGGAGGCTTCTTCCCGGCAGCGCCCGCACCTGGCGTCTTACCCGCCGCTTTCTTTGTGGTTCTGGCACCTGGCGCTGCCCCTCTGCTCTTCTTATTGGGCGCCGTCTCATCTTTACACACATCCTGATCACCATCTGCTGCAAGAAACCCCCAGAGACAGGAAAAAAAAAAAGAGATAAAATAAAGAATCAAGAGTGAAAACTGCAAAAATTAGAAACATGTTCAGCCATTTCTTAGTTTTATCTATTCCTGGGAAAGATGCGAAACCCATTCAGAACTAATATTCATCACTGCTGAGGGTTTGTTACAAAGACATCCAGTCTAGACAATGACTGATACATTGTACCTGGAAGTATTTGTTACAATGTATTGTGGCAGGAAAAATGTATCATCCGACCAGCGGTCTGTTCATAAAGGATGTGATAGACTGGATCTAATTGTAATTAATCCCCCAGAACAGCTAATAACCTTTAGAAGAGAGGGCATTCACTGACAGCAAGCAGAGATTTTAAAAAGTGGTAAGAAAACGCTAAATCTGTTAACATGGATTGAGATTTTTGATTAAATGTGTTAATTTAAAGGGATTTTTCAGACTTCAGCAATGACCTAAGCAATGAAGCCGTTCCTTAGGGTCATATCATGAGATCAGCGATTGGATGATGACGTCATACTGATGACATCATCAACTATGAATTGCGTAAGACCCCTTTAAAATCAGGGATATGAATAAAAACCCCTTAAGAGGAGGAGTTTATAAGAGAAGGGGCGGGGTTTGCTAGGATAAATAATGAAGCTATTGCAGGTAGTCACATAATGATTATCACTTAAAGGGGCAGCACATTTCTCCGCACCTCCGGGCTCCGCCCCCTGCCGTCTCTTCCCCGGCTGTTTCCGGGGCTTCTTGCCCTCAGTCTTCCCGTCCACGGATCCGCGGCGCTTGCCCATCCTCCGGCTCCTCTGCCCCTCAGCCACACATGCTGCTGTTGTATAACAAACGCAAAGGAAATCACGTGGCCGCGGAGGTTTAGCTCTGATTGGTTCAACCCGCTCCCGCCTGTCAGTGGCATAAATCACGCGAGAGTTCCGTTACCAGGGACACCGGCCTCTTCCGCTGAGCGCGGTTTTCAAGATGGCGGATGATGGAGAGCAGGTGAGCGCCTCACTGAGGGGGAAGTGTGCGAGGCTGGGGGTCCCAGAGGAACAGGAGCGGGATTGTTACCAGGGGGGATACTGATACATGAGGCGTTATGCGAAATACTCATCACCCGACAGCGGCCTATACCCTCCTGACTGAGACTGTATAGTAATGTCATGTATGTACACAGTGACTGCACCAGCAGCAGAATAGTGAGTGCAGCTCTGGCAAGCTCTGGGTATAATACAGGATGTAACTCAGGATCAGTACAGGAAAGTAATGTCATGTATGTAACACGGTGACTGCACCAGCAGCAGAATAGTGAGTGCAGCTCTGGAGTATAATACAGGATGTAACTCGATCAGTACAGGATAAGTAATGTCATGTATGTACACAGTGACTGCACCAGCAGCAGAAAGTGAGTGCAGCTCTGAGTATAATACAGGATGTAACTCAGGATCAGTACAGAGATAGTAATGTCATGTATGTACACATGACTGCACCAGCAGCAATAGTGAGTGCAGCTCTGGAGTATAATACAGGATAAGTAATGTCATGTATGTACACAGTGACTGCACCAGCAGCAGAATAGTGAGTGCAGCTCTGGGTATAATACTTGAAACTCAGGATCAGTACAGGATAAGTAATGTCATGTATGTACACAGTGACTGCACCAGCGCAGAATAGTGAGTCAGCTCTGGAGTATAATACAGGATGTAACTCAGGATCAGTACAGGATAAGTAAGGTCATGTATGTACACAGTGACTGCACCAGCAGCAGAATAGTGAGTGCAGCTCTGGGGTTAATACAGGATGTAACTCAGGATCAGTACAGGATAAGTATGTCATGTATGTACACAGTGACTGCACCAGCAGCAGAATGTGAGTGCAGCTCTGGGTTAATACAGGAGTAACTCAGGATCAGTACAGGATAAGTAATGTCATGTTGTACACAGTGACTGCACCAGCAGCAGAATAGTGAGTGCAGCTTCTGGGGTATAATACAGGATGTAACTCTAGATCAGTACAGGTATTATACACGGACAATGCACTTACATGCACCAGGAAGAAGAAGGTGAACTCCGGGGACCTGAGCGGGGAAGTGACACATGCAGGATATCGGGCGCAGGATCTTAGTGACAGCGCATTATACACGGACAATGCACTTTAGGTGAACTCAGTCGGACGGGTAAGTAAATCTCCCCTTATGTATCACTGCAAGTAACATTCAGCAATGGTGGGTGTGTAGCAGCATCATCCAGTGGGTAATGTTGTGGTTACACACCCACCACTGCTGAGACGCGTCTCTACCTTATGGATTCCTGGATGTGAACTTTCCATGGTGTAAGACCTAATGAAGACCAGACTAATCCAATCAGCCACTCGGACAAAATGTCTTCATAGTGAAATGTGCAGCCTGAAACCCACCCAGGGCAGCCGCTCAGCCCCTTCTCCGACTAGTGCACACTTTTTTGGTGCTCCCAGGGACAAATAAATAGTCTTGGCGCCAGAAATGTATCTGCCGAGGAACACAAAAATAAATATATACGTCTTTACAAGTCACAAGGCGAGCCAGCGGAGATTGTGACACTCTAGATAAATCTCCCCCAATGCGTTTACTCTGTGTTAACAAATACAACGTGTAAACACACCCCGGGCTATAAAGTCTTGATTGCCCATTATTAAGGTGAACATGTGATTGTTTCAGGCATCTACTGCATCTGTGTATGTAACTATGAACAGAAACTAAAACCGGGCATCGATGAAAGGTTTTGTAGTGTGGAATATTGGAAGGTTTCTCAATAAAGTTGTGGCTGTCTCTCCTGCGGCCTCAGATCGTGGGGTCACTCAGTGTCATTGGGTTTATAGTGATCATGAGGATGGTGTGGGTCTTCTGTGCTGCACTTCCCAGACCAACCACAACCCAGCATAACGACTCCCTCCTTTTCATTGATAAGATGTCATAACCTCCAAGCTGATCCAGATCTATAATAAGGAACAGAAGTCAGGCGCCATCAGGTGAGTGACATGGTGCCCTACTGCGCCGGTCTGCAAGCTGCACCCAACAGAATGAAGATGCACCAGAAGGTCAAGGTGACCCTCCAGTACATGAGATCGCAATCAAAGGAGATTTGTACATAGTGACTGCAGCAGAATAGTGAGTGCAGCTCTGGAGTATAATACAGGATGTAACTCAGGATCAGTACAGGATAAGTAATGTCATGTATGTACACAGTGACTGCACCAGCAGCAGAATAGTGAGTGCAGCTCTGGGGTATAATACAGGATGTAACTCAGGATCAGTACAGGATAAGTAATGTCATGTATGTACACAGTGACTGCACCAGCAGCAGAATAGTGAGTGTACAATAGTCTCCATAATTACATTTATTTTGTATTACAAGTCTTTTCCTCTCTTATCCCCTGTGCAGCAGCAGACCACTAACACAGTAGAGGAGCCTCTGGATCTGATCCGGTTGAGCTTAGACGAGCGCATTTATGTGAAGATGAGGAATGACCGGGAGCTCCGGGGGCGGCTGCATGTATGTGTCTGGGTTACTGTCTCTATATTATACTGTAGGCTTTGGGATGTTTCGTTATTAACCTCTTCCTCCTTCCAGGCCTATGATCAGCACTTGAACATGATCCTGGGGGATGTGGAGGAGACTGTCACCACCATAGAAATTGATGAGGAGACTTACGAGGAGATCTATAAGGTACCCAGTGCACGCTGTAGCAGGGTTTTCTGGTGATTGCTTATCTCCTTGATGACCTGTACAATGTCTTATGGCTGTCATTAGTGGGATTTGTTGTCGGGTTAATATTAATGTACCGTATTTTTCGGACCATAACGCGCACAAAAAATCCTTTGATTTTCTCAGAAATCAAAGGTGCGCCTTATATGAACCGTACTTAGACATCAGCTGCCTTGAACTGTGCACATGTCTGCCACCTGCTGGTCATTCATCCTTATAATCAGGTGCGCCTTATAATCCGGTGCGTCTTATATGAACCGTACTTACAGACATCAGCTGCCTTGAACTGCGCACTCTGCCACCTGCTGGTCATTCATCCTTATAATCAGGTGCACCTTATAATCCGGTGCGCCTAATATGTATGAACTTAGACGTTTTAGCAGGAATTTGATGGTGCGCCTTATAGTCCGCAAAATACTGTAGAATTGGTCTCTGGGCACCTCCCTCAGTACTCGCTATTTTATACCCCCATTACTGTGCAACTGGGGACTGGTTACTATGGAATGTATGGGATAGACACAGATTGTACTTCCCTGCATGTGGAAGTTAGATCAGGTCTCCTCGGCCTTCTAGCACCTATCAGAGCTGTGCTGTGTCCTAGAGATGTAGTCAGGGGGTGCATGTCTAATGTCGGGTTAAATGGATTCATACACATTATGGAATTCTCTCTCTTACAGTCCACGAAGAGGAACATCCCCATGCTTTTTGTCAGAGGCGATGGCGTTGTGCTGGTGGCTCCTCCCTTGAGGGTTGGCTGATGGGTGCACAATACACGGACATCCAGACTCTCCTCCTTCCTTGTGTCCTGGCATTGCTCATGTCTTGCTGCTGTTTACTCTAGTCAGGAGTAAGACGGGTCCAGTGTCTGACCCAAAATATGGATCTCCTTCCCACACAACTTTACTTCTTTCAGTTACTGTTTTGGGCAGATGCTGCAGTTTACTTTGTTTTTTAAAAATTGGAATTCTTCTTATTTTGTGAAAGTGGGGACACTTAAGTTTTATATTAAATGCCAGTGACAGAATTCGGATACAGGTTTTACTGTGTTCAGAAAAAATGCTTTGATTTGAGGATATCTAATAAAGATCATTGGTTCTGATACTGGTGTCGGTGACGTCCTGTATTCTATACCCTTGTGTTATCTGCAGGCAAAATCTGATCCTCACCTTGTGTCACACATCTCTGGTTGTCACTGGCTTATTGTCTTATTATAACACTATAAGAATTTGTTCTCTTGGATCACTAGAATTTGGTGTCCTACCATTGAGACTCCCACTGCACCAATGGGGGAAATGGAGCAGGTGGAGAGGACAGTGACCAAGGTCGCTTAATGAAAACCTAGCATTTGATGCATTATGAAGCAAACATACCTTGAGAATGCTGTAGCTACACTCATGCAGGATCAGGACCTTATGATAATGAAGCTTTGTCCCTTCTATGGCTGCTTCAGGGCTTCTCCTAGCACCTGAGTTATTCACTGCAGGAGAGTATGATGTAATCCCTGGGTTGTGCCTGCAGGCAGAATAGTCAATTGCTGCACCTGCTGCTGTGTATGAGTGATCCAGCTCGGGTTGATTAGTCATGTCTTGACTAACCTCCATTTGTAATTACAAGTTCCCGTGTCTAATGTGTTTGCCTGAATGTTATATTGTTTTTTCTGCAAAACCATTTAGCTCCGGGATTAAACAAGATATGTTTCTGCATCAGTGTAGCTACTGCATTCTCAAGGTATGTTTGCATCAAATTAAATGGTAGGTTTCCTTTAAGTTATAGGAGGATTAGAGTACCAGGACAGGTGACCACCCAACAAATGATCCCCTTTACTGTAGAGGGATAAGCTCTATTATTCTGTGACTATCATGTTCATGAAGGTTTCCTATCACTAGGTGGCAGCACAGTCTATGACAATGGACCAGCCCTGGCTTCTAGCAGTGCACTATGTAAGGTCATGTTCTTCGGCCTGGTCTGAACTTTTCATTTGTATCCAGAAGTGTAAGAGGGAAGATATGAGTCTCCAGTTATAGAACGGTCTATATGTTGTGGTAGGGCCAAGGCATCTGTGTAGTGGAAGGTTTGTGGGATCGTCAATGGTAAAATATTACATTAAATCCCTCCTGAAGACTCCTGTTATGGATTAGTCTCCTCCCCGACTTGTTCTGATACTTGTCTGTATATTTCCACCTCTCGCCCCCTGTGTTTGGCCTCATATTAACCTGACTTGTTGTAGGGCAATTGAATCCTCTGATAATCTCCTTCTGACCTGACCCGGTCTTAAGCAATTTCACAATGTCTTGGCCAGGGGCTTTGCTCTTTGTGCTGCCGGTGTAAGTGAAGCTTCTCGCATCTCCCTGAGAGGGATTACAGGGGGTATCCATCGCAGAGAATTAGACGGTCCTGTGTTCTGAGATGATCTCATGGCTTCTGGGGTCTGAGACCTGCGGTGCATTGTACACTGGTAATGAAGGTCAGTGGGAATATAATAAGAATATGGCTGTGGACCACTTGCATGGTGTTTTCTGCACCTGAAGCCCATAGTAGAGGATTGGCCTCTCTGGTGGCCTTTGGCTTTATCCACAAGTCCATACGGACAGATTTTTTTCAATGTGCTGCATCCAATCCCCATTCATTCATTGCGTCAGGCATCTCCTCTTCATGTGTATGCAGCTCTTCCCTCTGTGCTCTGATGCCATCAGCCGGGACCTCATTAGTATATGTATTTTTTTTTTTTTCTCATCATTAAATAGTCCCAAGATCTTTGGAACTGCACACAAGGTGACAGCTTCTCCTCCCAGGACACATCACTGACAGCTGCAGGGTATAAACACTACGAGGCAGTGATCTAATGGAAACTGATTACAATGATGCCTCATCCATCAGGGGTGTAGCAGAGCCAGCTATACACCTACTACATTGCTGTGTCATTATATGTGCTGCCCCCAGAACTTCCCCTTATATATAGGAGTGATATTCTTGACATAGGGGCCGTTGGATAGTAGTATATGTCCTGACATGGGGGGCAAGAGTATAGCTACGTTATTATTATGAATAGGGTGGAAGGTTATAGTTATTATATCTGGTGTACATACGGGGGCAGTATATATAGTAGTATATTCTGTACATAGGGAAGCAGATTATAGTAGTATATAATTAAATCCATTAACCCTGGAAAAGACGGCTTTGGAAGTCGATTAGGAGGAGGTTAAGATTTCGGGCAAATAGAGGGCGGATAGTCACGGATCACCAGGGAGTAGAAGTCAGGCTTTAGAGTACGGGAAATCAGGGGACCTTTGATTTCCGAGAAGGCTAGGAGAGTATAGGTGTAGTGCAGAGGTGAAGGGTAATATATCGGGCCTGGGTGTGGACAAGTAGTAGGATTGTTAGGTATATTGTGTAAATAGGGAGCGGATAGTAAGTATTATAGTAGTTAGAATTTGTACATTAGGGCCCGGCAGTATTATAGTGGTTATATTATCATTTGTACATAGGGGGCAGTATTATAGTAGTTATATCCCTGTACAGGAAACTACTTATATACTGCCCCCTATGTACAAGATATAACACTATAATACTGCCCCTATGTACAAGAATATAAACTACTATAATAATGCCCATATGTACAGGATTATAACTACTATAATACTGCCCCCTATGTACAAAATATAAATACTATAATACTGCCCCTATGTACAGAATATAACTACTATAAACTGCCCCCATGTACAGGAATATATACTATTAATACTGCCCCCTATTACAGGGATATAACTACTATATACTGCCCCCTAGTACAGGAATATACAACTACTATATACGCCCTATGTACAGGAATATAACTACTGATATTGCCCCCTATGTACAAGAATATAACTACTATAATACTGCCCCCTATGTACAGGAATATAACTACTGTAATACTGCCCCCATGTACAGGGATATAACTACTGTAATACTGCCCCTATGTACAGGGATATAACTACTATAATACTGCCCCTATGTACAGGATATATACTAATATAATACTGCCCCCTATGGATACAGGAATATAACTACTATAATCTTGCCCCCTATGTACAGGAAGATAACTACTATACTACTGCCCCTATGTACAAGAATATAACCATATAATACTGCTCCCTATGTACAGGATATAACCACTAAAGCGTTCCCCTATATCCCTGTAATAGGGGGAACATATTATAGTGGGTGATTAGGAAACTGATTACAATGATGCCTCATCCATCAGGGGTGTAGCAGAGCCGGCTATACACCTATTACATGCTGTGTATGTGCTGCCCATCACTTCCCCTTATATATAGGAGTGTTATATTCTTGTACATAGGGG